>NJRQ01000004.1:1922198-1945993 GCA_003063805.1 Aphaenogaster ashmeadi
AGCCGTTTTCAACACATTCTCTCATTTTTACTTATTTGCTAACAAATTGTTTATTTCAAAATTGTTATAAACAATTACAGAAACATGATGTTATACTCGTTGTACTCGTCGTCTCATGGGGAGAACATATCAACTCGAAAAATGTTTTTAAAAAATATTTTAATCTACATTTTATAAAGAATTTATATTCATTTATCCGTGCTAATTTTTGATAAATCTCAATAAGCTAGCAGATTAATATAAATAAAAACGAAATCCAAGAAGAAATAAATCCATTTTATTTTAATTATTTAAACTGTTCAAAATTAAATAGAGTTAAACTGCATTCTAAATCACACTGTTTAACATTTGTATACATATACGTATATCATATATGTATGTATAGAGCTGCATATGGAGAAGTAGCAGCTAGGGAATTTATAGAAATTGGTAGTCAACTGCAAAGGAAAAAATAACTGTAGATCAATTGTTACCAGACAGTAGCATTGGGCGCATTCAGCAGAACAAACCGCTTAGTTTTGTTGCTTAGAAAGCAATCAAACGTGATTGGCTCTTACTTTTAGAACCAACAAATCAACGTCGAGATTCAGCGGAAAATCTAGTAATGTTGCCCAACTGTTGAGTCTGCTGAATGCGGCCATTGCTAATTACGCATTTCAAACGAATGTTTTACATAACAGCCTCGGTATGATATAGAATTGATTGAACACATTGGCTGCGTTCAGCAGACTCAACAGTTGAGCAACGTTACTAGATTTATCATGGCCGCGTTCAGCAGACTCAACAGTTGAGCAACGTTACTAGATTTATCTATATTATGGGTGCGGTCGAGTTGCCACTACAAATGCTTCGAAGCGTTTAATTGACCAATCAGAATAAAGAATTCTATTAATTGACCAATCAAAAAATGCTTCAAAGCATTTGTAGCGGCAACTCGACCGCACCCACTATCTTCATTTATTATAGAAAATCTAGTAACGTTGCTCAACTGTTGAGTCTGCTGAACGCGGCCATTTTCAGCAAAGCAAATCGTTGAATCTCATAGGTTACGTTCAGAAAGCACAACGGTTGAGTAAACGCTCAATAACTGTAGCCTATGATTGGAGTAGACCTTTAGATCCATAAGAACCTACCAATGACAGCGTGCGCTTACTCAACCGTTGTGTTTTCTGAACGCCTGTAGTATCCGAGGCTGGATCTAAAGCCCCTTGCACAATGCCAGGCAACAGGCAATAGGAACAGGAAATAATCAAAAATTCGTCAATACAACCTAAAAAATTCGAACGCTATGATTAGCTGGCAACGGGCAATAGACACAGAATTTTCAACGTGATGGAAATTATGTGTTTATTGCCTGTGTCATCGTTTATTCTGCATTAATACAAGGTTTCTGATTTCTGTTCCCTGTTCCTATTGCCTGTTCCCTGGCATTGTGCAAGGGCCTTAAGAGTAAGAACCAATCATGCTCGACTACTGCGTAGTACATACATACACGACTGTGTGTGAGATTCTTTATTGAATGTGACCAATGGACCAATATTAAACCGTATGCACGGTTGTGCACGGTACAGTGTTCGGTGATATTTAACCTTAATGTTCGCAAGATGCTTATATTGTGAGAATACCAATTGCAATTTTATTACGAAATAGTGGACTTACTTGAATATTCAGCGAGTGAAATAAAACTGGAAAAACATGTCCTATTTGACGAGGAAAGAAATAGACGAAATGAAGCCGCAGATCGAAAAAGCGGTTCATAAATTCCTTGGCTTCAGTGAACCTGCAATTGTTACTACCGCTGTCAACTGCATCACTTCTGGTTATGACAAACGTAAAACAGCAGGTTAGCAATAGAAAATACATATCGATTTATTTTCTATGATTATTTTCTATAATTTTTATTAGCACTTAAAGCAGTCCATATGTACTACGCCATCTCATATATACTTAGAAATGTATAATATAATGCGTAAAAAATTATTGTAGATAAATTATCGGCTTTATTGGAAGACAAAAAAGCTTCTAAATTGACAGAAAAAATATTTACGATATATGATGATACTAAAGCATCTCAAAAGAATAAGAAACGATCTCATCCTGAAGATAAAGACAAAGACAAAGATGCAAAGAAATCGAGATTCAAAGACGATGAAACGAAAAATGAAAAATCTGTGGAGACTCAACTTTCTGCAGATAAGGTATTAGAATTCTATATATATTTTTTAAATGCAGTATTATATATAAGTTTATTCTCTCTATGCATCCTTAGATAAGGCAAATGATGGCTAATGCACAAAAAGAAATAGAAGAAAGAAAAAGAGCTTTAAAGGCAATAAAGCAGGAAGATGCTTCGGCAAAACCCTTATTTAAAGGACGTGATACATTACCAACAGTAGGAAGCATGTATAATCAAGGCCTATTAAGTAAAACAGATTCAGACAAAGCACGGAAAATAGCTGTGTTACAAGCACAGATCAGAAATAAGTTAAACTCAGGATTACTTGGCAATGTTAATGTACCAGACAAACCAACTCCCTTAATCTTAGATGAATCTGGCAGAACAGTAGATATAACAGGCAAAGAAGTGCAACTTACTCAAGTAGTACCTACCTTAAAAGCTAATATACGTGCAAAGAAAAGAGAAGAATTTAAGGCTCAACTACAAGAATCAAAAGGTCCAGAAGAAATACAAGATACTCATTTTTTCGATAACAGAATAGGTGTAAAACCAGCAATGCGCGGTAAACGCGCGTTAAAGTTTCATGAACCAGGAAAATTCCAACAATTGGCAGAGAGAATGCGTATGAAGACACAATTAGAAAAATTGCAAAATGAAATTAGTCAAATTGCTAGAAAAACTGGAATTAGTTCAGCAACTAAATTAGCTCTTATCGCACCTAAAACTGAAGCCCTTAGTGAAGATGTGCCTAATATAGAATGGTGGGATTCTGTTATATTAACCGGTATTGGATATCCTAATGAAAGTGAGTCGACGACAACCAAAAGTTTGACAATCACAAATTTAGTAGAGCATCCAACACAAATGCGGCCTCCAAGTATGTAATGTGTATATATAAATCTTATTTTTTTATTTTGTTAAAATATATATATATATATGTATATATTAATAATATATATATGTATAATTATATGTATAATATGTATAATTGAATATATTATTAATATTACTTCTGTGATTATTTTTCATATAGCGGATCCTTTGAAACCAATATATATGCCTGTATTTCTTACAAAGAAGGAACGTAAGAAATTAAGGAGACAAAACAGACGAGAAACTTGGAAAGAAGAGCAAGAAAAAATTCGTTTAGGTCTAGAGCCACCACCTGAACCAAAGTTGCGGATCTCGAATCTCATGCGAGTTTTAGGGACCGAAGCTGTACAAGATCCTACTAAAATTGAAGCTCATGTTCGACAACAAATGGCTAAAAGATTGAAAGCTCATGAGGATGCAAATGCAGCACGGAGACTCACTGCTGATCAACGTCGCGAAAAAAAGGCAAGGAAACTTAAGGAGGATACTAGCCTTGGAGTATATGTTTCTGTTTATAGGTAAATATCATATTATATATACAATTTTGTTGTATAGTTTCTTTATGAATCTAACCTGTAATATCTTTACAGAATTCGTGATCTTGTCAATAATGCTTCAAAGAAATTCAAAGTGGAGACTAACGCGAAACAGCTTTATCTTACTGGTTGCGTAATGCTGTTCCGGGACTGTAATGTTGTTGTAGTGGAAGGTGGAGCGAAACAACAAGCTAAGTACAAACGACTGATGATGCATCGCATTAAGTGGGAAGAAGACATAGTGAAGGATAATGATGGGAATGACGTACCGAACAGATGTGTACTTGTTTGGGAAGGGACAAGTAAACAGCGGCATTTCGGAGAAATTAAATTTAAAGTGTGCCCGATTGAAAAGATGGCTCGAGAGCATTTTAAGAAACATCAAGTGGAACATTATTGGGATTTAGCCTACAGTGGCGCAGTTCTCGATAATACAGATGAAGTTCGCTCCTAAGATATAATCTTGTAAATTAACTAACTCGTAATTATAGCTAACGCAACAAATAATAAATAACTTCTGTACAACTTAATAAAATCATTAAAATGAGAAATAAAAGATGTAACCATAACAAGATTGGATATAAATAAAAATGTTCATTGTTTCTCAAACTCTACTTATTTATAACAGTTCAATACGATCCTATAGCCAAATCTTAATATAATAATAATATTTTGTCCAATTATATTATTTCACCATTTTTAAATATATTTTTAATTGATACGAACGTTAAGAAACTTCTGTTGAACAAAAATAATTATCCCATGCGTGACACACTGTAATGACTTATTATTAATATTCATCCCGTTAATCTACACAAAAAAGTAATAAATGGAGAGACGCGTGCGACTATCCGAACAAATTACAAATGGTGTCATCTCAAGGAATTTTAATCCGTGAACGACATCGCAGTCAAGCCCATCAAGTGCGTCAATTAGCATAGCGCAATGGCGCTGCGATGCCTACTGTTATAACATTATGCAAAAGAACACGCGAGGTTCACGCATACCGCCTCGCATGCACGAAGGTGCGAACAGAATATTCGACCTTGAAACAGCACCTTCAACCGCGATTCCCAATAACGTAGCCGAGGAAAGGCGAACCTTGGTCCCGTTCGTAATACTAATCCAGCAGCCGCGATTGCTGCAGCGATGCACTTTTACCTATATGTGTTATACTTCGATGCACCGTGCACCATTGATGCACGTGCGTTGCTGCGATCCTGGTTAAACCCCACTCCGGGATAGACCGAACGGGATAGACTAGAGTTTTACTTTCGTTCGAAGCATCATTCTCAGTTCAGGTTTACCGCTGCGCGTTCTCGCGCACACCGCTTTCGCGCGTGCGGCTCTTGTGAAACCATTCGAGGCAGATGAATGCCACCGCGTATTAAGTATCCTTCCCGGAGTGATCCCTACGTTACGAGGATATCGCGCGCATTATCCTGGGAAAGATGTTGATCCCTGCTAAAAGTATCGCTACCGGTGGCTCGCTCGTCTTCGTATCGCGGTGAGTGCTTTCGTCTTGTACATCCTAGTGAATACAAGTCTCAAAAAATGCATGCTATCTGTTTAAATTTGTGTTAATTTGATGTAAAATGGTATGTACTATAAATTACGATTGAGTAATAATATTTTTTAATATTCGCAAAGAATATAATTCTTTGCGTGCGTATATCGAAATGTAATCACAAAACTAATTACAAATGTATAACTTAAAGAAAATGTACTCATTTTATATATAATTTTCGTGCTTATTTTGCATTGTTAAAATATTAACTATTAGATAATAAATGATTAATTAAGAATAGATAATTTTCAATTTTTAAAGTATACAAAAAAGTATACTTTAGAAGTTCGAATAATTTTGTTTTCCTCAGTAAATAAGGAAGTAAATAACGAAAAAAATTAATATAAAGAGTGATTCAAATTTATATATGATAAATATAAAATTTAGTTAAATAAGTATTCATTTACAAATTATCATTACTCCGTAATTGACGTAATTGATCGGCAATTCATCATTGTTAAGGGAAGAGAGAGAAAGAAAGAGAGAACGAGCGAACTTGTTTTCTGTAACATATAAAACATGAAGCCGCATGCAAATACACAGAAACAATACTTATATAATTAAATATTTTCTCAGTACAGATACCGTAAGATTATTACCTGTTTCAAAACCAAGGGATTGATTAAGTGTGGGTTGTTACATATCGGATAATTAGCTCATACGTTCTAACCCAACGGTCGTAAACAGTGAAACGGCAGCGTTATGAAACTTTGCGAATGCGAATGTGCTGAAGTCTTGGCACAACGATTTGTACTCGCAGTCAGTACGTTCCTCTCAACTCATTACTTCATCAAAGGTTAACGATTATATCGCGCGGACTCATTCAGATCTGCACAAATTGACGCACCACTTCATCGCGTGGGCGACACAAAACTAATTGTTTTATAATTATTATAATTTATTGTGTACACAAAGCAGCACCTCGTACATATCGTGTCAACAGAGCTTTGCATCGCGCACTTTTATTCTGTACACAGGACATCTCCTAGATTACAATCTCGATCATTATTTGATAATAATACGTTATCTTAAGATAATTATTTGTGTGAGTGAGAATTATGAATATCAATCATAATTTTCTCGTTCCGAATAAATATGAGAATATACATAATATCATAAAATCCAAAGATTATCGTACAATCTTTCACATAGTTACAATAATATAGCCGAAGTAAACATTAACAAGCATTAGAAATAATATTTCTGAGGCTAATTGAGACCTAAAGACTTTAACAAATCGATCTTCGAGCTTAATAGTAAAGAGGTAACAAGCATTCTTGTTTATTTAATTCCATTGTAAGTTTTATTAAAAAATAAAGAATTACGATGTTCTATTCAGAAGTGATGTACTTAATCTTGATTAATCTTTACGGTTGATTACTATAGAAAGAATGCCATCACGCCAATAATGCTTTAATGCGATGTAATTGTATGTAATCTACTCTGTCGATTCTATCGGTTCTTCAAGCCAGCATAGATCTTCCTCGCTTTCGCAAAGTGCATGCTCGTGTTCCAACAACATCGAAGTTCCGGGTCAATATAAGGGGATTAACGGTTTAAATATAATTGGTTGAGAGTGATCGATCTGCGTGTCGAAGTGATTGTTTCCATCGATTCACGCGAACGCTAATCATGGGAATAAAGAAGATTACGCAAAGCGGTCATAAAAGAACCAGGAAGGATCTTAAATGTCAGCCCCGCTCGACCTCCTTTTAATGTCTGTTCCGACCATATGCTACGCCGTGAAAAAATGGCACAGTCCCAGACGAGAAACTAGCCTGAGATAGATGCCCGAGTTGATGAATGAATTTGTTGCGGTAAACGCACGCAATGAACAATGCTTCTAATGTAACGGGGTGAAATGCCATCGCGTCGACAAGGTCTCCGGAGTTCATTGCAATGAATTACGCGATAAATTACGAAACGTGTTTCTAATCTCTGTAATATCACGTGTATCAGTTCTACTGTCACATAGAGCAAATTACGCGGAATCTCGCTTGCTCTTAAATCTTGCTATACATTAGCATAGATCACGTAACTTCATGTACGTAGGTAACTTTAATAAGATCTTATCGAAATCTGTATCTCTAATGTAATTAAAATGCAGGCAGCAAAACCGATCTGCTAACAATAGCGAAATAACATTCTGTTAGCGGGACGAACCAAATCCGATCTGCAATCTGGGTCAATGGAGATCAGTGTAACGTGGCCTTCAAATTTGCATGAGTTTCGCAATAGATAATATGACAAAGGTGCTTCTATCGATACGTCTCGGTTTATTTGCAATACGGATGTACAAATGCACGATCGTCCGCAATGTCCAATCCCGTAATTGCGCTTTCAATGATTGATTGTATCTCATCATTGCTAAGTTAGATAATAATACAACCATCGAATTTGCATAACGATTATTGGGTAATAACGGTGCTGTACCGCGCAGAACATAAGTGCATTCACACAAGAACTCATCTCTATTCGAAGGCGTAACTGTTTGTTGGTGGCATGATGGCACTCGGCGGCACTAAGCTATGCATAGATAAGTGGGTGTTTTCTATCTTTAGATTACGATCCGCAGATTCCTCGCTCTAATGACACTCATTGGAGCTACGACCTTGCCACCCAGGATGCTGCACGATCTGGATAAGCGTACAAATCTTTCTATGGAGAGATACAGCCAGGCGGAACGAACGATCCTGAACTCCCAGACGCATCTCAATCGAGGCTCGCCGTCTTGGTTTCTCGGCGCGTCCCACGAGATGACCGAGGGCGCACAAAATCTTTCGAGAAAAGCCCTGCGAATCGAGACGATGGCGGTGATGCTTGTAGAAGCACTCAATATGTCATCGAAACAGGCGTCTTTGGTATTGCCAACGGTAGCCGCCATCCTCTGTCCGGATTCGCCTAGCTTTCTACGAATAACATCCGAATGCAAGAAGACAGATGTCCGTTACAGGACGCACACAGGTCGATGCAATAATCCGTTGCATCCGACTTGGGGTGCAGCATTGGAAGCTTATGTGAGATTCTTGCCGCCGGAGTACGAAGACGGTGTCTCTTTGCCCCGCACGAAATTGCCGAGCGCGAGAGAAGTCTCCTCGAAGGTACATGCCGGCGGATTGGACCTTAAACATCCTTATTTGATGGCGCTTACCGCGCTTTTCAGTCAATTTCTTGCTCACGATTTGGCGCATACGCCCAGGATGGAATTACCGGACGGCGCCAGACTCAAGTGTTGCGACGTTGATTACGAAAATTTTCATCCGGAGTGCTTCCCGATCCGCGCGGAGCAGCCAATCGGGTGTATGGAATATTCGAGATCGGCACCGCATCCAGGAAATTCGTTACAGGTAATTGTGAATAAAATCTTATATAATGTTTGAGAAATCTCTTAGAAATACTTGTATGATTTCTTCATATTATTGTGCAAGAACTCCGGTCTAGGCAATTGCCTTTTGAGATATACACGAGGATTATATTGTCATTAGTATAAATTTGAAAGTTAATAGTACTTTACGTATAATACAAGAATTAAAAAACTACTTATTCATGAAACCTTAATATGTAAATGATTTTCATCATAAAGATATAGTAAATGAAGAGATAAAAATTTCAATGTTGCAAATTGATAATTCAAAGCATTCGAGATGTTAAACGGAAAATGCATTTTTTTTTAAGTAGAAAAATTCTAAAGAAGATATTATATACAAATAGATATTATATAATCTCCGTGAAATTAATCATTTTTCGATATAATTGATAGAGTTTTGATCACCTACAGTTCTAAAGCTTTTGATAAGTTTTAAAGAATTAGATATCGTTTAATATAGGGTTGCAAGTTGGGTTCGCGACAACAGATCAATCAAGCATCCTCCTATCTGGATTTGTCACCTCTTTACGGTAGTTCCGAAGAGACAGCTAGAGCCCTACGATCGGGCGAGGACGGTTTGCTAAATACGCAGAGAAAAAACTTGCCGATGGCTTCGCCAAAATATGAGAGCTGTAGAAGCGCCAATAAGGCATTTCCGTGTTTCTTTAGCGGCGATTCTAGGGTAAATGAGAATCCAGGTCTTACTTTGATGCACGTGTTATTCTTACGGGAGCATAACCGAGTGGCTGCGGAATTGAAACATTTGAATCCTCATTGGGATGACGAAAAACTATATCAGGAAACAAGAAGAATTGTTATCGCCGAACTGCAACATATAACTTATAACGAGTTCCTGCCTGTTATTCTTGGAGAACGTGACCTTGACAAGTATGTAACGTTTCTTGTATTATACTTAATTTATAAAAGCGTGAATATAAGCCACTGAAAATTTTGTCATTATGACGAGATTAATATATAGCATTTGTTTGAACACGTTTGGAAAAGCTGGAAAAGAAGATATTCTATATTAACCGGCACGCGCATTTCATCACCATGTATCTTAGAGTTGTATCAACATCATGTTCTTCGATACCCGCAATAGCTTGACGCAATAATTTCATGAAGGACCTTATCGTTTCTAATCGCTAATACATCGCTATTTCATAAATTGAACGGACATTCTGATGGCTCCATTTAGTGTCTAATACAGCTTCTTATACGATGGATTACAAGAACCAATCGCAACAGCTGATGTATGCGATGGAAGATAATCGGATGGTGTTATACGAAAAGCGTGACTTCATTTCCAACTACGCGCGTATATTAAATCATATTTTACATAATAGCATGATGGAATCTTGTAACAGGTTATCATTCCTATTACTTGCAATTTTTCGTGTAGCGCGATACCCCATAAACTATTGATGCTAATTTCTTAAATATTCTCTTATAAATAAATACAACTCATTATCAGAATAATACGACCAAAATAATACGACCTTTTCCAAATCGACTCATACAATGACCGTGCCTGTAAATCTCAATCGATTAAGTGCTTTACTGACACGCTATATATCTCTCTGAACTTTATTACATTCATTCGGGTATTCTTTAAATGACGCCGAATTGTACAATGCGTCGTACAAGAGACATGACGCAACGAAAATTACATCATCCGCCCCCGTACTTTCCAAGACGCAACTCACATCCATACACGGTACTGCGTGCGTTATCTCTTTGTTGCGTATGCGAAGATACGGCTTGCGCTTGACACAGCGGGGATACTTCCGCGGCTACGATATTCGCGCGGACGCGACTCTCTCGAATTCGGCGGCGTCAGCCGGGCTCTCCTTCGTTGCCGCGCTGACCCCGAAAACCCTGGACTTGGTCGACTCACGATCGGCGCTCAAGTCTGGCGAAAGGACCTTATTGTCAGCCTTCTATGCGCCGCAGGAGTTCTACGAAGCTGGCGCGATCGACCGGCTGATCGTTGGAGCTACAGGTCAGTTGGAATTACTTGACGTATAGTCGGAACACCAGCGCGATTCGATATTTTTGTAAGACGCGAGGACAATTTATTGCGTGATTTACAAATATGAAACGCAAGATAATAATAAGTGGAGAAAACATTTATTTTAATCGAAAATTTAAGAAAGATATTTTAGGACACAATTTCATATAGCATATATTTAAAACGTGATTGAGTTGATCTCATGTATATAATTTTATTAATATTTTCTGAATACGGATGCAATAAATGTATTGTTGAATATTGGGATACGATCAATTAAATTTGTAATGGAAAGATTCATATACAGTGTTTCTCAAACTGTATCTCATTATCGTAATGCTGTCATGGTGTGCAATTATCCAATAGATCCAAATTATTCTAAGATTTCATCCTTCGCGTTATGATCCATACATTTGAATTGAATTTAGTATTACTTTGTTCCTTAAACGTGAACTCTTGCTTTTACGACATAAGTGTCAAATGAATGAATGTCATTCAAATTGCGCTTCAAGGAGATTACACAATACCGGCAATCAAGTCAGTTGTGCTTCTCCCTAAGATGGAAATCAATGCAGCATCTGTCACGTTCCTGGGAGCGTTAAAAAGATAAAGGAAGTCATCTTAAGTGAAGGGTAATACACCCGCTTCATGCGAATGCGATAGATCTTCTATCGTATTGAAATACGTTCTAGTCAAGCGGAGATACGCTAATTGCATTACAGTTTACAACGATAAGAATACCCGTTGTCTCGGGTAAATTGCTTAACTGTGATTACTATTGTTATACATCGCGTGCATGCACGCTTCTTCAATTTTCATAAAATTGACTTGACTTTTTATAGAATATTCTTCCTTTCACTTTTTCTTGAAATATAGTAATGTTATGTTTTAATGAAAATATCGCAAGAGATATAACAAAGGAAAATGTACATATGACAATTTATGTTGCTGCTTTGAGACAAATATCATTATAGATTAGATTGCAAAAAAAGTTCTCATCACATACACATCGATAATTCGCCTTACATCATAGTCTATCACTATCCTATATAAAGGTGAGCTCCAAGAAAAGACTGTGCGAACTTCAACATAATCTTACAAAAGTTCACGAAATATGTACTTCCATCTTCGTGTGAACAATAGCGCGCGAACTTTTTAATTACATAGCGGAAAAGAATGTAACATCAGTGAAAGGCACAATGCAGTCACAATGATGTCTTTTTGCGAAATTTTACGAGCTCATGTAATTTAAGAAACACAATGTAAAAAGTAGATATTAAATTCTTTTTGTATATTTTAAAACAGAGTAACGCAAAAATCCAATTATACTTGTTTCGTTTGTGCCAACCATTATATGGGAGTCGTTTGAAGTAAAAAGATGAGAAAAAAGTTTAATTTATTCCTTCAAATTCTATATTTCGCGATATTATTTCGTAGAACGATTCTACATGACTTAGAATTTTTTTAAAGTACTAATATAATTTTCTTAAAAGCGTTGCACGAATATTAAATATAATTTTTATAAATTGTGACGCCCATGAAAATAGATGATTTGGGCAATGTTCGTAACGATCAAATTTAAGTACTACTGCGGGAATAGCTTTAATTAATGTTTTCTCCTCTGACCCTTGTTTCTCAAAATTGTTAAAATTTTCAAAAAATCAAGATCTTTCCTATATTATTAAATTTTCTAACATCTACTGTCACGATTTATATTGACACGTTGTCCCATGAGAACTTGGTTTTAATGACGATCTAGGATGCAAGATCTAATTTCCGCGACAGCGGGACATTCTAGGAAGCCTTTGCCCCCGGGCTTAAATGAAATACTCCTGGACCGATACTTCCACGACGGGAAAACCAACGACGTAGCCGTGGATTACGCCGCACAGATTATACAACAGGGAAGAGATCATGGCTTGCCGCCTTATGTCAGATGGCGAAGCTTCTGCGATTTGCCGGATCTCACTGACTTTCAGGATCTTAAAGGCACAGTGACCAAAGATACTATCGAGCGACTTCGAGCAGTCTACAAGTAAGATGAAATATAGGGTGAGATATAATAATAAAGATCGCTATACTTGAATTCGCGTTTTTCTATGCCATATTAAAATCAATATCTCTCTTTCTCCCTCTCTATTTTTCTCTTTTTCTCTTTACAATCGTGATTTAGAATAAATCATTCTGCTATAAGATTTTACAATAATTGTTTAATGTTATTCATAATTCAAGAGATCTTTAAAATATTCTAAAAATGTTATTATTCTGATACTGTATTTTTGTTTAATTTAATAGAAGTGTAGGGGATATAGATCTGGTAACTGGAGCACTTTCGGAAGCACCAATATCTGATTCGGTTCTTGGACCAACGTTTCTTTGCTTATTAGGACGAACGTTTCGAAATATTCGTTTAGGTAGACATAACTTTGCATTCTTTATTACGAATTCTGTATAAAATAGATTTGTCTGATTAATCAGCTTAAAATAGGGTATTTAGAATCTTATCATTTGAGAATTTTAATGCAGGTGACAGATATTGGTACGAAAATGGAAATACCCCTGGTTCATTTACGATAAAGCAATTGGAGGAAATACGAAAAAGTACAATGGCGCAAATTTTATGTCGCAATGGAGATAGGCTACAGTGGATGCAACCGAGAGCTTTTATTCTAAAAGATCCATTTCTGTAATTACACTAGTTTTTAAATAATATAAATCTTTATTAATTAAATTAATTAAATTTATTTATTTGCTTCAAAAATGAAATATTTAAATATGAATTTAACATTTTTCAGGAATGGTATGACAAATTGTACAATTCATACAAAAGGAGCTATGGATTTTGCAGCTTGGAAAGAAAGGACAGATACAATTTAATCTCGCGCGCGCGATCGTCGAATTTTAATATTGCTCATATTAAACAATATTGTTCCTGATTATATTAGAGATCGTTTGTTTGAAATTAGCGATACTCTAATTGTTATTCTTATATTAATTTGGAAGTTCTGTTATTACTAAAAAAAAGTGGTTGATCAGAAATTTGCATTCTTAATATTTGATTTCAAATTTGATTAAAAAGATTCACATTAAATGAAATTTTACTAATTGTAAGTAAATACTAGTATATAACAATTTAAAATAGAAAAGGAATTCGTAATATTATCGATTCCATTGAGAGAAATTTAATTAATAAGATGATAACGTGCGTTGAGTTTTAATACCTCATGTAACAAAAAAAGAACTGTTCATAATGATCTCCATCTCATTTCTAATACGCACATTTGTTAATACACGTTTTGTTGTACTACTCGTTATAATTTTATTGCAAATATTGTTACTGCAGTTTCGAGCTATCTAAACTTTAAGATTACGAATGCTTTTGGATATGTTCGAATTATAAATATTCAACATAAAATATTTCTAAAGAAACTTGTACTTAAAATCGAGTATGTTACGTATTAGGGCGTGCGTACATAAAATATTTTAATTAGCAATGATGATGACGATGGAGTAATATACCGAAGAATGTATAAAATTCATATGCGAATAGTTCGATCGATCGAATCAAGCATTTTTTGTAATATATAATGCCCTATACTTCGAATGAGTTTAGTCTCAGGATTTTAACTTATTTTAACTTCCATGTGTATTGCTGTAATACACATATGTTATTGCTGCTCTAAATAAAATAATTTAACAGTATAATATGTGTAGTTATTTATACAAAAGGAATAGGGTATAAAGCGGGGTCAAAAGTAACACGAGGCGAAAGTAACAACTCAAATATCTGTAGATCTATAAAAGACATGTGCGCGTGCGTTAATTATCGCGTGAAGTTAAACAAGCTACAACATGTCTCAAAACGTCTGCGGCCTAGCTACTGCGTGGACGTGTGCAGTGACTAAAATATATTTTCGAAGCCGTAAAGTATTCTTTTTCGAGCGTGTCAATCTTCTAATACAAATATTTCCACTGCAAGTCAGTATTTTGTCTTTTATTTAAGTTTAGTTATTTTTGCATATTATAATGATTGTTACTTATTCATTTTTGATATTTTATTATTAAAAATTTTAAATCAAAATTCAAAAACATAGTTGGGGACGATTGTAACATCATTGTCTGGGGTTGAATGTAACGTTACAACCAACTCTGGTTGATGCAATTTATGTCATTTTGAATCATAATTAAACTTTTTTATTTCAGAATGTCTCGTATCAAGATTAAAAAGACTGATTAATATAAAAAAGTTGAATTTTAAAAGAATAAGATTTTATTTTGCTATTTTTCTTTTGTGTAAGATTTTAGTTTACTTCTGATAATATAAGAAAAATTATTATAATTTCGTAGAATAAATACTTTTGATTTTGATTATTTAAAGTTACTATTGTCGTCCTATAGTGTTACAACCGACCCGGAGTCGGGGGCGATTGTAACATTTTTCATTGTTTTCATTTTTGATTGATAATTTTGATTTTATTTATCACAAAGCTTAATTGTTATGATTTCGATAAAGTGAAATGAATATGTTAGCTTGGGGTATAAAATGTTTTTTTCTTACTATAATAGTTCTTCCACAATCAAGTTCTAAAGTCAAATTGTTACTTTTGACCCCGCTCCCTACCATATTAACCATTTGCGGGCGGGGAGCATGTTTACATGCTCTCCGCTTATATTTCAGAAACTATTAGCCCGAATTTTATGAAACTTGAAATACAGAAGTTTTTTGTGAATTTCAATTTTGGACTTTAAAATTGAAGAAGGCCATCAAAAAACTTCTATATTTCAGGTTTAAAAATCGAGCTAATATGTTTCTGAAATATAAGCGGAGAGCATGTAAACATGCTCCTCGTCCGCAAAGGGTTAATGATGTAATTTCCGCATTGAAAAAAAGGAATATTAGAGTTGCTATATTTTTTAATACAGAATACAAAGATAAAAAAATGTAGCTCTGAGATTTATCTTATATTCATAGTTATTAATTAATATCGTAGTATTGTTTGTACTAATAAACATAAATAAACGGTATCAAAGAGACTATATTTCATCGTAGGTCATCGCTCGCTTTCTCATTTGCGCCAATTCTATCGTTTGCATCATATTTGACTCAATATATCGTTTGAAATCCGGAAATTCGTACATACTGATAAAGTTCCGGTTGTTTACTTTTAACTTCCCGATTTATCTCGCGTGCAGGCGCACGCGACAGCGACGCAAAACTGTCGCGTAATAATTTGCGTCATTTTGCCAGAAGTAGCTATCCGGCCTCGTAATTTTTAACATTTTTGATAATGCGTTCGACTATGATCTCCTTCTCAATCGGTAGAACATTCGGGATGTTCCGCTATTTAGGAGTGGTGGGATGACTGTGCACGTCCGCCATTGGTGCATTCCATTGGAACCCTGGCAAAATGCAAACGATTCGCGAACACATGCGTGTCCATTGTCCGGTCGCGGGAGTGGATGCGCCATGAGATGCGCGCGTGGTAACTGATATTACGGTCTTTTACGGGAGTTGCATCACTACACGTGAAGCTGAGTACATCGCGTTTCCTGCCGATTTCTCGCTGAAATTCCACCGAAAGAAAGCCGAAATGTTGACCGCCGCGAGATTACTGAACCGCAGCTGCACCGGCGTTGCCTGCGATCTCGCCAGGAAACAGCAATTCAGCACGATTTTGAAAAATGTACGTACCGATAGTGATATCACGATGCCGTGGCTTTTTCCTAGCTCGCGGTCGTCATTATTTGCACGCCGTCTAATGAGAGATGAATCTTAATTGGCAGTGCCTTATTATCTTATGCGAATGATCCTAAATTACTTCGCGATCATGCATCGCGAGAAATTTCCGTCGCACGTTAATTTTGTCCCGACGCCGATTTTAAAGCCGGCACGTGCGGATTTCCACTTCACATTTAGCAAATGCTTTCAGGTCTTACAGTCGACGATATTCTCAACTTTCTCTGTGTTTTGCATGTTATTAATACTAGAAGTGCTAAAACTAGTTAAAACTGATTGTATAGGTTAGTTTAGAAAAGTTCAATTATTATAGATTTTTTTCTGTAACAAGATCCTTCGTTGCATTAAAAATTATATATTTCTGCGAAGAAATAAATATACGCTTTATTAACTTTATATCTCGCTTATTTTTAATATATATAATTTATATTAATAAAAGTCTTATATTTTTCTTAAATTTAATATTTTTTATAATTTATTCTGTAAAGCTTTTGATAATGTGTGTGTTAGATAATATATAGAATCTCTTTTTGCAATAAAATACTTTCTTAGATTATTAAATATGATTTAGATATACATGTTATTTTGTATTTGTATTTTTAATATTTTAGGTTGCAGCGCCAACGGTCACTGTACCACATCGATTTACCGATATGCAACAATATCGGTATAAGTAAGTGTTTAATAAGAAATAAATATTAAATGTATATTTCCTAGTTTTAGAACAACTTTTGAATATATTTTTTAAATAGATCTGAAGGTGTAAAGGGAGCAGTTATCGGTATAGATCTTGGAACTACTTTTTCCTGCGTAGCAGTGATGGAGGGCAAGCAAGCTAAAGTTATAGAAAATGCTGAAGGCTCTAGGACTACTCCATCTTATGTTGCTTTTTCAAAAGGTCATTGCTAAATTATTATACATTAATAACATTAAACTTTTTTGATAATATGGTTGAAAGTTACAATTATTCATGCAACAAATAACTAAAAAGAAATATATAAGTTAAATTCTGGAATATTTTTCTTATTTAATTTTGTCATTTTTTTATAATAAATTCTTGTTCTTTTTTCAGATGATGAACGTTTAGTTGGCATGCCTGCGAAACGTCAAGCAGTCACAAATTCTGCTAATACATTTTATGCAACAAAACGATTAATTGGACGAAGATTTGAAGATCCTGAAGTGAAAAAGGATATGTAAGAATCATATTGATATTTATATGATTTATTGCAATATGATTTTTTTTTAAATTTGTAATGTGTTCTTACAGGAAGAGTGTAACATATAAAATTGTGAAAGCATCTAATGGAGATGCATGGGTTCAAGGTGCTGATGGAAAAATGTATTCTCCCAGTCAAATTGGAGCATTTGTACTTATGAAAATGAAGGAAACTGCTGCAGCTTATTTAAATACTCCAGTAAAGAATGCTGTTATTACTGTACCAGCATATTTTAATGATTCGCAACGACAAGCAACGAAGGATGCTGGTCAGATTTCTGGATTAAATGTACTTCGTGTAATTAATGAGCCAACCGCAGCTGCACTTGCGTATGGCATGGATAAACAGGAAGATAAAATGTAAGAAGATATTACATTGATATAGAATATAAAAAATACTCTTCTAAAAATAATGATGTCGATTTTTCGTCTCTTAAAGATATATATCTTATGCTGAAATATTTTACTGAAAATTACATTATATTTCTTATATTTTGCAGAAAAAAAGACAGATATGATTAATGTATCACTCCTTTTTCAGTATTGCTGTTTACGATTTAGGCGGAGGTACCTTTGATATCTCAATTTTAGAAATCCAAAAGGGTGTCTTTGAAGTAAAATCCACAAATGGAGATACATTTTTGGGAGGAGAAGATTTCGACAATGCATTAGTTAATTATTTTGTTTCTGAATTTAAAAAAGAGGTATGTGTTTTTTTATAACTACAATTGTTATATTTATTTGTAAAATAAATTTATGTCAATAATAATTGATTTGATAAAACAATGCAGCAAGGCATAGACGTAACTAAAGATGCAATGGCAATGCAAAGATTGAAAGAAGCTTCGGAAAAGGCTAAAATAGAATTATCAAGCTCTCTTCAGACGGATATAAATCTTCCCTACCTTACTATGGATTCTAGTGGACCAAAGCATTTAAATCTTAAATTATCCAGAAGTAAATTTGAAAGTCTCGTAAATGATCTGATTAAGCGTACTGTTCAACCATGTCAGAAAGCGCTTTCTGATGCTGAAGTAACAAAATCTGATATCGGGGAGGTTTTATTGGTTGGTGGAATGACCAGGGTTCCTAAAGTACAACAAACGGTTCAAGAAATATTTGGTAGACAACCATCGAAAGCTGTAAATCCGGATGAAGCCGTAGCTGTTGGTGCTGCAGTTCAAGGAGGTGTACTTGCAGGAGATGTGACGGATGTTTTACTTCTTGACGTTACACCTTTGTCATTAGGTAAGATCGTTATATTCAAATATTCATTATATTCAAATTGTTCTATTATTTTATACATACGACATTGTGATGTGTTAGACTAATCTTCTCTCTGATGATGATGAAGACATTCTGTAATTTACTGAGCTTTCATTCGTCTAACATTACAAATGAAATTATACTATGATCAGTATGAAAAAGAAAATGTTTTAAAATTTTTATAGGTATTGAAACACTTGGTGGTGTGTTTACGAGATTAATTTCTCGTAATACAACTATACCTACAAAAAAGAGTCAGGTATTTTCTACAGCAGCGGACGGTCAAACACAAGTCGAGATTAAAGTTCATCAAGGCGAGCGAGAAATGGCTGGTGATAACAAACTCCTAGGACAGTTTAGTCTTGTTGGTATTCCACCTGCACCAAGAGGTGTACCACAAATAGAAGTAACGTTTGATATCGATGCAAATGGTATAGTGCATGTATCAGCCAGAGATAAGGGAACTGGCAAAGAGCAACAAAGTATGTAAATTTTCATTTTACATGTATTATATTAGAAACGCATAACAAATGCGCTACAATGATGCCTATATTTTTCGTCTCTGAAATTTACTTTGTAATAAAGTAAAGGTTGTAGACTACATTCAACTGAGTTGTTACTATAATATTATAGAATAACGAATTACATTTTTATGAGCATTCTAAATCTATGGTTCTTTTTTTTATAGTTGTTATTCAATCTAGTGGTGGCCTTAGCAAAGACGAAATTGAAAACATGGTTAAGAACGCTGAACAATACGCAAAAGCGGATAGAATTAAGAAGGAACGAGTTGAAGCTATTAATCAAGCAGAGGGAATTATACACGACACAGAATCGAAGCTAGAAGAATTCAAAGCTCAGTTACCACAAGAAGAGGTATAATATTAATTATTGCTTTTAATATTTAATTCTGAATATTTTTGCGAATTATTTTAATATTTATTTATTGCTTTTCTTTTATAGTGTGACAAACTTAAAGAATTGGTTGCAAAATTGCGAGAGACTTTGGCTAAAAAGGATGATGTGGATCCTGAAGAAATAAAGAAGCAAACGAACGAACTGCAACAAGCGAGTTTGAAATTGTTTGAAATGGCGTACAAAAAGGTACTTAATTTATGTGAAAATTAATTTAATGAGCACAAATTATGATGCTAATTACATAGCTCAAGGACTATTATTTAAACATGTCAATTTTACAGATGGCAGCAGAACGAGAAAGTCAAAATCAATCACAGCAGGAACCTGAAGGCGAGAAAAAGGAGGAGAAAAATTAATGCTAATTAGATAATTCGCATTCTGTAAAAAGGAAAGCAGATTCCATTCACATACAGTTGTATAAGCGTCTGTTGCTGTTCTGCAATCTCAAAAGAACCGTTATTCTAGTTGAAGAAAGGCAAATACAAACTAAATTTCGATATTCTGCGCGATAATAAACAACCGACTAGAAACAAAGTATTATTCACACGCGGAGAGAGGGAGAGAGAGAAAAGAGCAATTTTCTTTATCATATTTAGTGGTTTTGATATATAATGGCAATTTTATATAATTATATGTTTTTTTGACACTGCATCCTAAACGACTTACAAAATTATCTTTTGTTTCTTGAAATTCAAAACGCCAATTACCGTAAGTTTCGTTCAGTCTGCTAGAAAGGAGTAATTGTGTATACTATACATCTGTAGTAGTAATGGCTAATTTTTAAAAGCCAGTCGGTTGTGTCATATGAAGTAATAAATTATGTACATAGTTGATCACTTGTATAATGTAACTAATGCAAAATGTTCATTTTCGTGCAGCCTACGAAATATGTGCAGAATGTCTAGATATTCGCTATTATAACAATTATTGTAAAATGACTTGTACCAAAAAAAAAACATGGAAATAATTTCTTAACAAACTTGCTATTGTAGAATGCTTCGTTGCACATTCAGTGAATGAGATGAGAATATAGAATTGAGAGAATGAGACGAGTGTTCCTGTGCAAAACTAATTTAGTTTGTATACAATACACAACACATAGATTATCGTAGAGAGAATATTGTTATATTACGATGTAATCAACTTGCTTGATTTTTTTATTTAAGTATCTTAAACGAGAGCACCAAATTTTATGATTTCGTTCTGTTGTTCAATAAACCTTTTGAATTTTAACATAGGAGATTAATCTTATTAGAGTTTCAAGCAATGATTACTCATTTCCCATCCTAATATATTTTGCATTCTTGTCATTTTTCTAGACAGCATCTTGCCAGAGTGAATTTGAAAATCAATAGAAAAGGTATGTACTTTCCGTATCTTTTGTATGTACCTTTCTCATCATATCTAGATATGTACTTATGCATCGTCATCACTGATAATAAATCCTGTTCTTTGCAACTGCACTTCTTGCACTTTTTATCTTTTGTCTTTTTCTGTCTAATTCTTGACTAGATATATATCTTACTTTGAACGCAAAAAGTGTAACTGATGTAACGCAGTGCCGCTAGAAATTTGACGCGTGTCGATGCGATAGTTGTGTTTTATATATATATATATATATATATAAGATTAAATATTACAAGGGATTAAATATTAAACGAACAAATAATAATTTATATTTAATTATACGTAAGTATGTATATACGTTTTTTTCAACAATCACAATATATGAATATCTAGATAAGATGCACGACTCGAAAATGTTTATCTTCAAATATGAAGACACATAACGCCGACTATTGTATTAAACGCAGCAAATAGCAAGTAGGTTTTTAACGTTGTTAGAACGTGTTTTAGAGCTGAACAGAGTGCGAAAGTGAATTAGGTTAGGATTCATTAAAGAGAACTTTCGCAATCCTGTTTTCACTCTACAATAATAGAAAATTGTATTAAAGTAGAAAAATATGTCAGATAGTTCTGACGACGAATTAAATTGTGGCGATGATCACGAAAAAACATCGTGGATTTTGTATAAAAATCGCGATGAGTGGAGTGACGTGATTCCTTTACCCCAGGATGATGGTCCTCATCCTGTTGTATCAATTGCATATTCCGAAAAGTGTGAGTATATGTAATTCTAAAAATTACATTATTTTTAAGCTGTATTTTACACAGCATGTAAAACGATATTCACGTATTTTTCCTATTATATAAATTCATTACTCTAATTGCTTTAATAAATTATAGCGCTTTATCTTCATATATTTTTATCTCACATTGATGTTAATTTTTAGTTAAGGATGCCTATGATTATTTCCGTGCCATTCTAAAGTCAGGTGAAAAGTCAGAACGTGCATTAGCTTTAACAGAAGCCTGTATATGGCTTAATCCGGCCAATTACACTGTATGGCAATATAGAAGAGAGATACTTAAAGATCTGGCAAAAAACTTACATGAGGAACTAAAATATACAGATCGGATGATAAAATACAATTCTAAAAATTATCAAGTTTGGCATCACAGAAAGATCATTGTCGAATGGCTGCAGGATCCAAGCGAAGAGTTAGCATTTATAGAGACTGTTTTATGTAAAGACGCAAAGAATTATCATGCTTGGCAACATCGTCAGTGGTGTATACAAACTTTTAAGCAAGTATACCTTTATATATGTATATAAAATATACGTATATAGTAATATTTTTTTATTATGACTGAGACAACATGTGTGTATCAAACATATACGATTATGGTTGCAGTTTATATGATAAGGAATTGGAATATGTGGAACAATTGTTAAATGATGATGTCCGTAATAATTCTGCTTGGAATCAGCGTTATTTTGTAATAAGTAATACAACAAAGTTTGAGCAAGAAGTGATAGATAGAGAAGTTGATTTTGCGTTGGAGAAGATTGAGTTAGAAAAAGGAAATGAGAGTGCTTGGAACTACTTAAGAGGGTATTAATCCCGATATATTAGAAGTTTAATTTAAAGAAAAATGATATTTTATAATTTGAATATTATTTAGAAATTATGTTTTTAGAATATTGTTACATCATAGCAAAGGCTTAGGCTATAATGAAAAAGTAAGACTTAAATGTGAAGAAATGTATAAAGAAGGATGCCGCACTAATCATTTATTGGCCTGTATGATTGATATTTGTCAAGAAAGATGTCCATCTGATGAAACCCCATCCCCTTTGTTTCATATTAATTTTGCATACGAGGTAAGTATGTTTTTGTAATATTACACATTTTATAATATTATGTCATTTGTTATATCTGATATATGTATTACACTTATACTTTAGCTATGCAAGGATTTATCGAAAAAATATGATACAATAAGATGGCGGTATTGGGATTATGTGGCTAGCCAGCTAGCGATAAAATTGAAAACAGAATCTTCAGATTAACAACTACTATAGCAGTCCTATGTGAATTATTTAAAAAATTTTAGACAGTGTTTTATATGTCAATCTATATGGTTGATACTATATTTTGGCCTCTTTTGCCTACAAGTACATATATTGTATAATACTACAAAATTTTTCTATTTATATCATTTCTTTATATAAAACAAGAGAAATTACAGCATCTATGATTTAAAAATATGTAATACAGCATCTATGATTTAAAAATGTAATTAGAATTTGTTGTTAATTAAATTCCGGGATTATATAAAGCAAAATTTGTGGGATTATTAAATTACATGAGATTATTATGCCACTATTGTTAATTTAAATAAAATAATTTCCATTATTATGTATTTTTTAATGATTTTTCTATATAATGATTTATTTCTGAATTTCTAAAAAACGCTACTCTCTTCACACACATTATTTTATGATAAATTTGGTTAATTAAAATTGAAGTATTTCAAAAGCATCACCGATGAAAATGAAGTTCATTGAGATTCTTATGAGATTTTGCATAGCTTGCAAAGTTTGTGCATTAGTGCTCTCTTTCTTGACATATACAGGGTGAGTTTTTTAAATTGATCTACCTAAGTATCTCGAAAACAACGTATTTTAGAGAAAAATGTTTCATACAAAAGTTTTGTGACTTCGAGGAGGACATAAGATAGGTCAAACGAAATTTTTCTAGGTGGAGGCGTTTCGGA
>NJRQ01000004.1:1958880-1974552 GCA_003063805.1 Aphaenogaster ashmeadi
TACATCCAATAGCTGAGTGAATAGCCCCTCGCTTTCGTCTCAAAATTTTACCCTCTTTCACCCCTTCAAAGGTTAATTATGAGTTTTGGGACACCCTGTATATATCCAGTTAATTTCCTTCTATGATTGAAATAGTAATACCAATTTTTTAATTACCATGTTATGACTGAAATAATGATACTAATAATAAATGACAACACGCATATACGTTAGTTATCTATTTATTTATAAAATACATATTTCCAAGATATAGTACAGTAAATAATCTGTAATAATTGCGAGACAATGACTAAGTTTCGAGACATGACTAAAAATGATGCGGAACGTAAAATTCCTGAAACACGATAGACAAAACGTTTCATGTACAATAAATCTTTCCAAATGAGCCTTGTACGATAACATGAACGGCTTTTATATATCGTGAATAATCACCTTTCGAAACAATGCCGAAAATGTTCGAAGCGAGAATTGGTTTTCATTGCAGAAAAGCGACGGCAGTGACTGCGTTGCTGCAAATCAAACATTTCACGCTTTTTTTTCTCGAAATCTGCATACGAAGAAAAATTACGTTAAATCGAACCATGCGTAACATTTTACGTAACGAATAGTGACATGGATCGTCGATTGAAATCCAATGAAATAACGACGCAATGTAGCCGAAGATAAAAGTCAAAATGTAAGTTCTCAACATATAGTTCCGGTTGAAAGGATAACGTCGTACCCATCTATCCTAACATTTAACAATCAACATCCAAACGGTTACTCCTTTACGCGCTCTTCCTCTCGAGTGGAAACATATCATCTTTGTTAACGGAACACATTAAATTGGCCATGCAGTTTTTTTTACAACGAAGCGTAGTACGCGTCGTTGATCGTGATTCGCAATTTCGATATCGCTACCAAAGAAGATTGCTTCCACCTGGGCATCGGCGAGCCGTTAAAGCTATGAGATACGTAGTCTTACCACAAGTATATACACATACTTGGTTTACACTGAAAATATATGAATATCTCTTGCCTGTTGCTTTTTATAATCTGTTTAAAATCCTTCATATTTTAACATCATATAATAATTTCTCTTTAACTTTGTTGTGTTCAATACACGATGCTTGAGAAACCGCGTGATACATTTTTGCAGCACATTACCATGACACATGTACTTTGTCATAAAATAAGCGTTCATCGCGCAACAACTTCGAATAAGCAAGGATGTCTTCAGATAATCAACATAAAATATAACTTTGTAACACATACTGATCAATAAAACATAAATTCATCTAAAATTACTCTACTTGAAAATACTTAATAAATTATTTATTTCAGGAGCTCAATGATATCCAATATTGTAGATAATTTTCTTCTTTTTGTAAACGTAATTATTTTACTTACTTTTATTTCAAACAACATAAAAGTCCAAAAAGTATCTGTATTATCCAAACATCAATTTACTTGAAAATTTGATTTTATAATTTTATACGACTACGTTGTGTGTGTAAATGTGTCTCTGGCGCCTTATTTTAAATATTTTATATACAATCATAACTTTCTGTACTCGCGCTGTTTTCCATGCCTCGCGTAACACAGTTAGGCGCTATTTTTTTAAGTTCTCGTTTATTTTCCCCGTTATGAATATATAGTCTATGATTGGACCATCTGTCAGCTAGTACGTGTACAACCCGACCATAATCTTTCATTTTCTCTACCTAATAATTCTTCTTAAATATAACTCTCGGCGGACAACGGATGCTACCTCCTCGCTTTGGTATTTCCGTCATTTGCGTTTTACAAATCATTTTCACAGATCAATTCATATTGTATTTACTCTGTCCAGCAGCTATAATGTCTAAAATAGATATCACCGAAAGTATCTTTGGTGAAGATTCAACTATCTACGGAGAAGAGATAGATTTTGATAGATAGATCTTTGAATTCTATTCGAGTATAGTATTTCTACGTTAAAAGAGTCAAGATAGTAGTACTCGCGAGGCTTTATAGCCTTGTAGCTGAACTAGCTACATGTAGATAGTATTCACGTGATGGAGTTGATCAAAAAGATGCTTTATTCTTTTCTTCCGATTCTTTGCTCATTGCAAAGCGTGTGACATAAATTTTAAGAGCAATGCAACAAAAAGTCTGCTAATTGCATACGTAATAGTAGCGTTAAGTTGTGCAGAACTTTTGAATTATGATAGATAGTTGCGAGAAATAGCTTGATTTTGTGCAAATGTCAATTTTGTATACACATTGAATCTCGCTATTCGAATTTGTTTACATTAGATGATATCAGAGACATGCAGCAACAATACACGAAGAAGTACTTATAAATAATTTTTTTAGCGATCAGAAACGTGCCGAGGTTTTCCTTAAGTTTAATTTATCGGACGCAGTTTGCAATTCGTCATAATTTAGGAAAATTTACGTGATTAATACGAGATTAATGTTGATAAATATTGTTTTATATATCAGTTTTCAAAATATATGTAAATCTCTGCCAGAAGCTAAGTTGACGAGGAGGTCTTACGTTTTAATTCCTATTCATGGCCGTAAAACGAGATATGAAATAACTCGTGTTATCATAAGAAAACGTAATAGAAGATATACTAAAAATAATATTACCTTTTTTCTCAAAAAATCGGAAACGCTATGCACTTTTTTATCTTAATAGAATAAAGGAAAATAGCAAAAATATATGTATATATGATTTATATAAACCGTATATAAGATGGCACAGTAATAATCTATAGCCTTAGAAATATCCATTGATTCCTACATCTGAATTGTATTAAGAACCAATATCAATTTTATATTTGAACTAGATTGAGCATAAATAATTCTCATCCCTACTTTTAAGCAGTTGCCAATTATGTATTTAAAATATAATAATTGGATTATTTTCAGGCAGCCATTTCAAGTACATGAGAAAAATGAGAAAGTATTACCCTAGTATTATATGTCTTCAATACAAACGATATTACTATTGTATACTTTTGTCTCTGATCGCATTTTAATAAAACTTTTTATTGTCCAATAATATAAAACTATTGATATCGCACTAAATAAAGCAGTGCGATTATAGCTTATAGCTTATAATTGTGAAGTTAAAGAGAAGCTAATACTGTTTGAAATTATTTACTATAGTACTGTATTACTTTCTTCTGTTCATATGCATAAAATGTAACCAAGAATAGGTAATCGTTGATTTAAAATAATATAAAGATTATATAATATAAAGAATATACATTATACATTAAATCATTGCTAATCTCATTGTTCACGTAAAATAACTTGTGATAAAATTTTAATTTAAGCCGAACTTTCTCATATTACTTTGATAAAACCGTGATCGAACTTACGTTAAAACTTTATGAAATTTCCTGTAAACTCGATGTTTGCGAAAGAAGGTAATCTGGCAGCGCACAATAGATGTTAAACGATGATAGTGACAAGAAGTATCTCTAAAGTTATAGAGAAGTGTATACTGAATTATATGTTTAGAGGAAATACAAACATAAATGAAGGAAAAGTATACGCGGTTGTGTAGTTGAGATAATATGGAATAAGCATACGATGACGTTACGTAATGAGTCACACTCTAAATATGTGCTATAAGATCCGTCTTCTTGTTAAAAAACTACTATTTTGCGTGTTCTTTTTTTACACCTTGCGAACTTAATAATATTTCAGTTATCGTCAATCTAGTCTTGCTAACTCTTAAAAAACAATAACATTATTCTAAAACTAATGGCGTCGCATAAAAAAGCTCGTAACATATTTAGATTTAGCTTATTTCCGATTAATCATCGTGGGGCAAGAGTACTTTGTTTCCTTCTCTTGTTTCCTTCTCGCATCTAAAACTAATATCCGATCGAATTCGAAAGTATCTAAACGACACAGTTACCCCGTTTATGTCTTTTATACACTTATTTACGTAACTTCAAAGACATGCGGTAGTGATCGAGTGATATGAGACAACATTCGATGTTTATCTCAATTTATACATAAGTCTTATGCTCTATATAGATAGGCGCTGCTAAAAATCGAAGAAATCTTTACGCCTGTGTGATTCTCGTCTGTGCGCGATCCGTCTTTTCTGTTGTTTCTGCCATATCTTTTTAATGACTTCATTATTCGCATCCTTCTTACTATCTCTCCACGTTCGATATATTGATACACTGCGTGAGTTGAAGTTATGTCAGCTTTGCTGTTGAAGAAGTTAGTCGCCGCATCACATTACTCTCTAGGAGAAATATCCAAATATCGGTTCGCGCGATTCGCTTTCTCGAGTATTTTACAAGAAACCCACATAACGAAAGGATACTTGAAACTCGTATATATCTAAATAAATATAAGCCTCATTTGTCGTTTCCCAATCTAATGTCGATGATTTCGATCAGACTTGCTGGTCTCGATGCATCGGAGATTCTCATTTCGTTCATTTCGCTCGTCCATTCCTCCTTATTTATTTATAGTTATCCAGAAGTAGGCAGTGATGAAAAATGATTAAATATACTTCGCTCAAGTAAATCTTCTTCGCACATCGCGGAAGCCTTGGTCCAGTCTCCACGACTCATGTGTATTGTTTAATTATAATAAAATGTATATTTCGCGTATATTCGGCAATGGATCGTTCTAATGCCAGATCGATAGAGAGAGGCTCCCTCCTTTGTTTCTGAATATTTCTTCCACTTTTTGTCCTAAATTAATTCAATTCACTTCTTTCTCTTTAGCAGCACGCAGTCTTTACAACCTAGAATCTTACAACGATAATACGCTTACCTGTCACAAAAATAAATATTTTGATATCGCTTACCATCTACATGCTTACGCACTAGAAACAACAAATCCCGCTTGACATGTCCAGCTGTATGACGGGATTCACGATAAACTTTGTATGTCTCATTCGTGAGTTGACGCTCATCCTCGCATTTAACTTTGTTTTTTGTGTTGTAGTTCTATATGCACGCGGAACTCACACGCTGTTATTAAAAATTGTATGGAGGCTACGCGTACATTCACGTGAATACATTACAGTTGTTTGAAAATGCAACTGAATACATGTTGTGTTTTTATCGTCTCAACATCTGTCTCTTATACACATCTAGATGTGTATAAGAGACAGCTGTAACGTTCTGACGGCTCAAAGGGCAACCTAATGTACAAGTTTCAGCTGTCGCTCATAGAGTGCAACTAAATCGTATTAAGACATTGGGGGGGTTCCATAAAATCTGCGGGTTCCATATTACCACCTTCTCCTCTACCAACAATTTTTATATAACAATATTTTTAAATATTTATATAAAGTTAAGTAAAATGTTAAAACATTTAATACTATATTATTTAATATTTTTACATAGACATTTGTCTATAATTATAAAAAATGTATATAAAAACTAATTAATGTCAAAATTGAAAATTTTTAATTGAAAAATTTTTATAATTAACAATTAAAATAAGAAAAATATAATAGTGCGAGTAACGTCGTGCATAAATTTTAAAAATACATTTTTAATCTTTCGCTTACAATTTACGATAATGCAATGTCCATTCGATACAAAGATCCGCTTCTAATTCTCGTTTATTCGCTAACCACTTCATACTCACTAATGCTAAAGCTTTATGAAATTATTACCACTTTACCGACACTTGACAGCTATTGGGGGCTCATTACATACATTCTTTTCATAACAGATATCGTGCTATATGCATACGATATCGTCATTTTTTAAGCAAGTTTCAAGCAAAATACCAAAATTATTTTATCGTCCTAACATGCTCGTTACTTGCTTTTTCTCATTTGCAGAATCTGATATCTAACCCTATAAACATTCTATTTCAGGGGAGAGGGAGGCAGCACATCAATCAAATATTCGCGTAGTTTTCGTTTCCTATCACAAAACAACCACTT
Organism: Aphaenogaster ashmeadi; assembly: GCA_003063805.1. Lineage (NCBI taxonomy): Eukaryota > Metazoa > Arthropoda > Insecta > Hymenoptera > Formicidae > Aphaenogaster > Aphaenogaster ashmeadi. The sequence goes on from NJRQ01000004.1 coordinate 1,964,786, forward strand.
TTGTAATTTTTTAGTACATCTAAGTCGCAAATCTCAAGCTGAAACATTCCATTTATTTATACTCTTCTTTTATAGTCTTTTTCGTAATATATTCTTTTCTTGCATATCTAGAAATTCCGCTGAGTAGATTTTGTTGAGCTAATACGCGTAAAGTGACGCAATGTCGTCTCTCGAAACAATCAATTCTGAAAAATCGCATATCAGTCGCTCCAGGACGACGGGACACACTTTGAGGAATTGCTTTCCTCTCTGGTCCAAGGAGTTAAGGTACAACATTGAGCGATTTATTTCCTAATCGAATGATCCCTTCAAGTCCATGGTATGTATCGCGTACACGGTGAGTGTCAGAAGGCAGTGTCTAGAGCAGCCATGCTGGTTGAGATATCTGGATCTGCTCGACAAGCCTCCAAAAACTCGGATAGCGTCACTACGCCGTCTCTATTGCCGTCCATTTTCTGAAACAAAATTAATTTATATAAAATTAAATAATTCTCTCAACTAAGTATTAATAATACGTTTATGTATCTAAATTAACGAAATATTGTATAATGTGTCATAATATAATAAAAACACCTTCTTTTTGCAAAATGTTAATATAAGAAGTTGTAATGTGTCCATAAAAATTATAACATTAAATCTGCACTGTCATTGTACTGTCAGCTATATATATCAGATTAATACGCAATGAACACCCCCGTAACCGTAATGAAGCATTGTGTCAAAAAGTTAGTATTATATAAAATGTTATAACGGTATTATGTAAACTTTCTATAGCAAGGTACGAAAATCCGCTTTGTGAATTTCTCTTTGTTTTGCGTCGCGGTTGCTCATGGATATCCGGAACCTCATATCTCGCAACTCTAATATGATTGACTGAACTATGAATGAATGGAATTACTATGAAGCTTAAACTCAGGAAAAAAGCACCACGTTGACCTAGATTGGAAGACCACCGCTGACGTATATCCTAAGACGGTATACGACGACGAAAAAGCATGTAGACGTCCTCTCACACTTCCGCGTTTCTACGATGGTATGCCGATGTAAATGTATGCGTCACTTAAAGTAGAACTGATGTAAAACTGATCGACCACGGTCGCGCAACAGAAGTCTATTTCTACTGCGTTGTATACACTCCCAATTATATTTTTGGGTATCGTTGTTTTTGTGTGTAAATAATTTATTATTTCAATATTATTTAATTTTATTTTATTTTTCCATCGGAATAATCATTAAAAAGTATTATAAGATTTATTAAAGAAAATTGTTACACACACAGTTTATTCTTCTTAACACAACAAACCGTTGATAATTATACGAATAAATATTTTGATCGACAGTCTTCGCATATTTATTCAAATATATTCAACTAGAAGTATTCTGAAAGCATTATCGGGCGTTAATTATCTGCAATTCATGGCAATCTATCAGATCGAGTTAATTTACGGAACAAATACCATCGAAAGTCGAGACTGGCATTTCAAGTCGTGTTGCGTGCATGTACGATCATTTAGATTGCACGATGGTAAATCGGTCATTGGCAGGTGCGATTCGCAAAATTATTATTGCTCTCGCACTGCGAAACAGAAAGCTCGTATGTGTGGGTGGAGCCTGTTGTCGTGTACCATTGGATAGGATTAATTGGTATCACGACTTACTACAAGCTAAATCGTGCATTACCGTAGGCTTGTAATTATATTATAATCAGCAATAATTACCGGAAATATGGGAGATATAGGATTGTGCGGAAATTTAGGAGAACCGACAGTATAATAGGATCTTATTATACTGTCATTCATCAATTTGGTATGTCTAAAGAGATAAGCTTGAACTTTATCCTTATATTCTTCATTTTAAAAGATGATACCATTATCTCATATCATATAAGCTGCTAGAAATATGTACATTAAATAACATTTCAGAAACAGTTCTTCTGACAATTTTTGACAAGACGATCATAATTTTTTAGTTTTTATCATAAAATGTGTTTGATGGTAATTAAACTTGTAAATTTTTATATTTCACATTTTATATTTTCTTTTATTTTTTATGTCCCGATCTCTTGTTCACGAGTGACGTAACACGGAAACGATTCAATCATAAAACCAAAAATTGGCAAGGTAGCCCATTTTTCTGGGATGAGAAGTGTTGGAGAGCTGGCTGCGCAGAGAGTTTCCAGAAACAATGGGACGGATTTAATCGTTATCTGGAGCGAACGGTGCTCAAATAAAGCTCGTTTTTAATTAGTGCTACGAATAACGCAGGTATTCTGCGACGTTCGTTACCTCTGCTTTCCTCATGATTAATTAGCATCAGTTTGACCGAAATAAACGTTTTTACGAAAAATTAAGAATGGATTTTGTTACACAAGGTAAGATAATATCCTTTGTAGAGAGCACATGTACGTATAGATATAACATGAATTATATAATTATATAATTAGGAATTGATAAACAGATTTATATTCAAATTGAGGAATTTGGAAGGATTTTGATTACAACTACATAAATTTTTTTTGTATTATTAATAAAGAGTATTATATAAAATTTTTATATTATATATAATTTATTAACGTCGCCTCGACGACATAAAATATTTTAAACAAATGAAGAAATATAACTGATCCAGAATCTTTTAAATAATTATGTATAATTATGCTTGCTATACATTTAAAAAAGTTATCTAAGAAGAATATTGATGGAATCTTACACAAAACCACGAAGGGCGGGAGCTATTCTTTCACCGCTTTTCTACGAGCGCATTGAGAATCTTCGTAAGCGTTCAAAGCCATTGTGCCGCGGTTAGAAGTTTATAAAGTGTCCACCGGTCCATTTTTCATTCGTGGCTTGTATTCATGGCTTGGGGTTAGCTTTAATAGTGCTTTATCGAGATCCTTTCAGGATCTCGATAAAGTTAGAAGACTAAAAACTCAAGCATACCGTATGTTTTACTTATTGTACAGAAAGTTTATTAATTATTTAACGCGAGTACTTCATTAAAGCTCACTTCATATAAAAAAATATTTGTAATAAAAATTTCTACATTATTATATATAAGCAAGTAAGAGATGAATATTCTTCGCCAGTGAATAATAAATCACAGAGGAGATTTGTTTCGACATTACTGGCCAATTTTATTTAAATTAAAATGTCACGACGTTTCGATCATAGATTTTGGTCCTTCTCAAGTGATTAAAATTAATTATATGGATCAAACATAATTACACATCCAATGAAAATGACAATGTTCCAACAATATGTCAAAAGTCCAAAGAACTAAAAAGACAATTGAATACAGAAATTGTGATAACGAACAGATAGAAACGGTTTTGATGACATGACAACACCGTTAATTTACAGAAGGATACAGATTATTTGAACGCGCTTTATGACAAAGTAATTAAATCTATATAAACAGTCTTAATAACTTACATTTCACTTTTATTCTTATGGTTCAGTCTGCTGGTAACCGTTCGTGCGCTATGACTTACTTTCTGTGTGCGAAAAAATTTTTTGACTACCTCAATTTTATATGACTATTTTACTTTACTTTTTTATTTAACCATGACACTCTACATATGTAAGTTTTTTTTACTTCTCATCATCTCACAATACTTAATTGTCAAAAACCGTTTCTATATCTGTTCGTTATCACAATTTCTGTATTTAATTGTCTTTTTAGTTCTCTGGACTTTTGACATATTGTTGGAACATTGTCATTTCCATTGGATGTAATTGTGTATGATCCATATAATTAATTTTAATTTAATCACTTGAGAAGGACCAAAATTCATGGTCGAAACGTCGTGACATTTTAATTTAAATAAAATTGGCCAGTAGTGTCAAAACAAATCTCCTCTGTGGATTATTATATATTTCACACACAATTGAGAGCTACATATGTAATGCATTTTTCCAATAATATCTCAAAATAGTCTCATCGTCAGTCTTGAATGTGAAAAATAATAAACACTAATTTATATACAAAATAATAAATCAATTGTTGATGATTAACAATATTATGGAATACATATATACATAAATTTATGCGTTAATTTTAGCATTTTTATTAAGTCATTATATGACAAAGGTGGCTCGTATGCGATTCTCAGTATAATTAAAGAAAGCCTCTATATCATTAAACGTAATTGGGAAATGCTATTCGATTGATGTTTGTACGCTCACTCCATTTATTTTATTTACATTAACGATCTGCTTGAAGCGATAATTTATCAGAGTGATAGTATATAGTAAATAAAAATTCGAGAAGAAAACAGAAAAAACATAAATTTAAAGCAAAAATTGAACGTGTTCAAGTAAGATTAGTATTACAATATGAACACATAGTATCACAATATGAAAAGAAAAAATGTTTAATAAAAGAGATGAGCGGGAGAAAGAGAGAGAGAATAGATGAAAAAAGATAATAATAGTATTTAATAAAATAGATCCATAAATAATTCATAAACGATATATCTGTAATATCAGATTGCATGACATCGATTATTAATCAAATTTTAAAATCAATAAAATAAAATATATGTTATGCAAGTATGACATGTTCTTCCTGCATCTCTTTATTCTCTTATTTATTTTCGAGGCACGAATTGTGAATCCCTTGTGTAATTTCGTTTACAAATCTCATAATCGCATTCTCTATTGGTCGAGAGTACCTTCGCTTTAACATATATATAATGGCGAAATGAAACTTTTCCCATTTCATACATTCATTTTCTTGTTTGTATTCTACGACGCAGTCCTTCCCTTCTATTTCGTCTTATTTCTGCATCTTGATTTCATTTGCTACTTATATTTCTTTGTCGAATAAATCTCTCTTTTTCTGTTTGGTGAAACAAACTTCAAAGTATTCGTATCGCTACCATGAGATAGAAAGGTATCTGAAAAATCGTTTGACTGGTGAAGAAGTCTTGTCTTGCGCCGCATTCTTCAAGTTTTTTGCGAAAGTTCTGGATCCATTTATCTACGTACAACGCTAATGTTCGGAAAAGGAAACCTAGAATGTCTACAGCGTACATCTGAGTTTCGTTTCTTCGTTTCTACAAAACGGAACATCGTTACTGACTACATATTCGAGAAATGGTGTACACATAATATATATTGGTGTATCTTTACCGGGAAATATTTATTTGATCCGTGTTAATGAAATTCACATTCATACTTGCATATTTATAATCGATTATCGTGCGCACGCGAATGGAATATAACAATTTTACCGTCGATATTCTCTGCATGCGTCGCAGTATGATGTGGCAGTGCAAAGGATGAAAAGGATCACTCATGTAGCAGATGTTATTGATATTATGACAATAAAGTTTAACCGCAAGTAACATCTGTTCACAGAAATTTAGGTAGTTTCCAGTTTCGCGGACGTTTCGGTTTATGGTGAATTGCAGAATTGATTGCAAACTAACTAATGAATTACATCATGCGAATCAAAGGACCTAACTACAGAATATTGACAGGTATCCAGGAATAACATTTAATTGGATAGTGAACGGCGACCAATAGTTTCTATCACCATTATCGAATTGCTTCTTGTAGTTTAGCAATCGACAGATTAATATGTCGATGCAACAGAGCCGTAATGTAAAACATAGTATCTTTTCATTTTCGAAGAATATCATTGTTAAGTAAAACATATGTATAAGCATAAACAAAATTCTCTTTACGTTGAAATATATGTAAATAAGAATCTTGTGTATTTTCTGTGTATATTATCATTTACATAAATTATAAGTATAAAGCTTCTTTTTTATGTCTTCAATTAATCCGCTAATAAATTAAACTTTCAAACAGAGAGTTTAATTTTTTATCTTCTTCTTAGAAGTTTACTATAGAAGTGATTAAAATCTCCGAGTGTCATGTTTATTATATAACGTGTGTCAGAGCGAGGGAGCTGCAAGTTAGATTGAGAAGCTAGCGTGGTTCCTTGAGAAAAGCCCCTGGGGCCTTTGAGGAACTGAGACCACAGGCAATTAGAATTTAAACTATCCGTGTATATATGTAAACGTAAGGTGCGCGCATATATTGCGGTTTCGAGTTAGAGCTTCATGTTGTAGTACTAATCCTATCTCTCTTATGCTCTCGTGACTGCCGCACACGCGACCACGAGTGTGCACACGTGTATCGGTGTGCATGCCTCAAAAGCAGCAACGCTAAACAAGGCGTTTACCCTTTCTGGTCGCGTCGCCTTTACCGTCGAATTTGCGTTTCCTTTCAACGTCAACGAGAGCATCGTTGAGCATAGGAAGCACATCAATAGATTCAATCCTGGCTATACAGAATCGAAGATGAGGATCTAGGATCGACAGTTTAACATGCCAGCCGATAAGTCGATTACGAAATAAGTTTCCGATTTAAAACTTCTCCTGAATAAAATGTTGATTATGTAAAGGAGCATTTATCGACTGTAAGCGATACGTATTTATGTATAACGTCCGAACAAAACAAGATCAGCAATATATTTGTTATTACTCTATTTTTTCAAAGCTTTACTTTTACGACTAACACATTTTTAGATATATAATTTTTTTGCAATAGATAAAAAATGGGAGTTCTATATGTTCTTTGAACTTTTTATATTGGGCGGTATTTATCACGTATTTTATAACACATTTGTTTTACGAAGGCGCGTGTGCCTGTTTTGCGCAGTTCGATTGTCAGCACGATCCCGTGCATCGTATCCTAAAAACGTTAACTCTTTGAACTCCATTTGTCATAGGATTGACGAAGCGTATAGCTTGTATCGGGCAGACAGAAGACACGTCATCCGCGCAAATTGTCTCTGTAAAACGGATTGCTCCTTTTTTCGCCTCTAACGGCGGAGATAGGTGAAGAGACCGAGTGCACTGCGGGCATTGTCATCCGCAGCTAACAATGTGACAGCTTCTAAAAAGAAAGGCTCGTTCCTGTCTCACGGATACACTCTCCGCAGACGCTCATTTTCTTTCGTTGAAGTGAACAGATTATCGACAGTCATCGCACGTTTGAAAGAGAAACGAGATCCATTAATTTAAATGTTACGCTTGCCCGAAGCTCCAAATGATATTTTTAATTCACACAAACATATTTTCTTTAATAAATTACAAATTAATAATATAAGTTTATTAGGTTTTATTTCTGAGCCGGAATAGTTTTGGAAAGACTGCAATACTGTTATCAGTCATAATATCTACTTATAACATATTAAGCGAAAATTTGGAATTTTTTAAATTGAATGATTCAAAAATCTGTTTTCATTGCTCTACCTGAAACATACGATCCACTTTCTCGCGTACACCCTCATGGTCCAAGTTGGGATCAGAAAACTTTCCCATCAGCTCGTATACGGCAGTCACAATGTCCGTCATCTCCTCCCTCGTAATACAGCCGTCGCCGTTGATATCGTAAAGAGAAAACGTCCAACGAAGTTTTTCGTCTATCGAGCCTCGAGACAGTATACTCAAACCGGTAACAAAATCCTAAAACATAAAAATCGGCATTGACTGTATGACATGTCGTCATAGAATATTCAGAGATATATGCTTATATTTTGTAAGAGATATGCATATGCTCAACCAGCATTATAAGGTATCCATTTTTCATATATGATATGTACTTTGCTTATTTTTAGTTCTTTTCTCTTATTCTATCCAATATTCATTCAGGCGTATATGAACAAAGCAACTACATTTTCACACAAGGATAATTAGAGTTGCATTTAATTGCACAATAATTAAACGAATAATAGGGAATGGGGTGGTAAACTTTAGTGCCTGTTGGCTGAATAATGGTGCGGTACCGAACTTAGAATGAAACGTATAGATGTGAGCACATACCGCACGAGATTTGTGGTCGCGTGGGTTGCAACACCTGCTACTTAAGTTACGTGAGATCGAAAGATGCTATTGTTCCATATATTTATCACGACGCGTTATTATTTCTGCTACTCCATGCTTTTTGCTTTTAGAGTTAAAGTATCTGATATATATTTAGAAAAACATCAATAAAAAAATTATAGAAAAGGATTTATTAAAACCATGTAGAAGTTTAAGAAATCACACGAATCAGATGAATAAATAAATTCATATATTTTAATCAACACTCTTTCTGTTTTCTCTAGTATAATATTTCTGAAAAATAAATATGAAATAGTGACGGTACACGGCGGTTCTTGGTGCCTAATAATAATTTTTCAATATAATTTCCGAAAAAATTATTATTATTATAATCAAAATCTAGCTGCAATAATATATTTTTTCCTAAATCATATGTAATTAGATGATTGCACAAGCTTGATTACTGAATGCTTGTATTTACATTAACGTCGTGACAACGCGTTCAGGCAAATTTCGTTATGTAAAAAAAGCGTCGGAATAAGAAAGATTGGACAACCGCTATTTCAGAGAAATAGGTCGCTCGCACAAAAGCAATTTAGACACCGAAGGGAGTTAAATTTAATCGTGTGGTAATTGGGCAAATAATGGCGACAACGTGTAACACGTTGCCTCATAGGAGATAAACTATGCTATCAGTCAGCTAAGTTGCGACACAGAAATCCCGCTTCGTATTAATATATACGCGTAGAAGCGTGAAACTGCGAGAAGTTTACGAATGTTGTACGGAATATAGACACACATCAGACGCGTAAGTAAAGCCGTAAGCAACGGGATTGGCGGCGCTGCGTCCAATTCTGGTACAATTACTATGGAAATTCGTCTAGAATTTCGAATGTGGTGACTGTAAGATAGAACAGAACTGCGACCTGGTTCCATTGTGCTACTTATACTAACTTGAATTCGTCATGGAGTGAGAAATACATCAGCGTATTGTCACATTCGTATACGTTTGGGAGTAGTCTTTATAGTGCGCGGTAAGACGTAATAGCGAGCCTGATGTTTGCGCTTCTGTCTGTGACAGACCCTACGATTAATTAAAACCCACACGACGGATTTTAATTATCTGCTAGAGGCAGAGCGGGTGAAAAAACAGTAGAATCGGGGAATTAAGCAGAAATTGAATTCAATAGAATATCTACGTTCTTTGTCTCACCACATTTAAATGCCTTCTTTTGAATATAAAATTTTAATTAGTCTTGCAATAAAGTTTGTGTGCAATTATGCGAAACGATATTGCAGACCACTCGTGATAATCTCTCAGGGTTGTTTCGAACGGGCGATTTATGGAGGAAACCACTTTGCTAATTACATTTGGTAGGCTTTGATTCCAATAAAATAAAACACAATGTCGATGGGATCGTATACATTTGAGCAAATAAAAAAAATACTGGAGTTGGAAAATTTAATGCTTATCTTTTATGCCACACAAGTTAATTTTAAATATATAATAAACAACGACGTAATTACGGCAATAAATAAACTTCAATCACAAAACAAAGTGGTAAATAGCGAGAATAAAAAGTATGTTAATTATTAAAATAATGAATGTTGGCCTTAGATTGTGGCAAGTAACAAAATGACATATATTATCCTCGACTTTATCGGTTAATGGTACCTCTGAGATCAAAAAGCGTATTTGCTGAAGCTGTTAGCCCAGCAAATTGTATTAGGCGACCACGAAGAATAAAATAAAGTCAGCGAGATGAGAAGATTAACGTTAACAAAGTTTGAAGCTGAGGTCGGAATAAAATAAAAAATCCATATAGAGATTAAACATCAAAAATATTATTTCTGTAGATGTTTAATAATATATAATAACTAGCTTTTTCGCCCGCGCTTCGCGCGGGCTCAAAAGCTCTTCCTTTATATT
>NJRQ01000004.1:1975909-1986262 GCA_003063805.1 Aphaenogaster ashmeadi
AACACATAGTGGCCATCCCCGAAAAATTCTGAAAATTTTGAGACCAGTTACAAGAAAATCGGTCCACTAATGAAAGAGTAGTTCGCGGACAACAGACAGACTGACAGACAGACAGACAACAGTTGCTACTTATATATATAGATGATAATAATGTTGATATGTTACATCTGTATCACTACAGATGTAACATTATTGAATCAGGAATACTCATAAACTTAGCAATATAAAAATATAAATATATTAAAAAATATTCTTATTATTTTTTCTTATAAAATAATTCTTAAAAAATTAAAATAATACTAGAGGACTTCTCTTTTTAATTATATATTAAATGACAAGTCCCTATTAATCACTGTATATCATAGCATATTTTTATATAATAATCCATTTTTAAAGATTTGAGAAATATATCTTAAGGATTAAGACAGAATTAATAATTTACTCTCAATAACAATACACAATTTAAGATAAGAGATAATTTATATTAAAACATTTCACATGCATTTCAATATTCTCCTGATAAAATCTGAAATTGCAATGTGCAAAATCTTGTTATGAAAATATAAATGCGATATAATTATATTTTCTGCAAGAATTTTTATCATTAGTATAATTTAAGAAATTTTTATCTCAAATAAGCATGTATCTCTATCTTTTTCGATAACAGTTTGAAACTGAACTTTGAAATATAAGCCGCGTCTTAGGATGAAGCAAAAGAATGACGTAGTATAAGGGGAGTAGAAAATCGCCAAATGTTGTATAAATTCTCCTAGGAGGTCTAAACCCTGGTATACATCATACTTGACGTCACTTAATCTTACTTACAGTCAAAATCCACGGTTTTACGCCTTGTGTCGTTTTACGTGTTTGTACGCACATTGTGATTTCAAACTTTTCATTTCTCAAGGAAATTTTATTGAAAGAAACCTTTTAATAGCCTATGCTGCTGCATGTTATGTTCTATAATTGTTTTATACTCTATTAATTTGCTTGCATATTAGTATAATTAGTATAATTTAAGTATATATATATATATATAAACGTATTTTTTATAATTGTGGAATTATTATGATACTATAAATCACAACCGCATGTAAATATCATATCCAATTCGCGCGGAAACGTGAAGACGATGTGTTTAATACGGCGGTATGCAAGCATTACAGCAATAGAAAATCAAAGTTTGCAATTATACGAGTGTGTTTATATATGGTTGACCCAGTCCTGATCATCCAAACAATGAAACGTACGAATAAATATCGATTGTTGATCCAGGTCGCCGTGATTATGTCGAGAGTCAGGAAACGGCAACAGAACTCTACTCAATTATTTGAGGATTACGAACAATGAACGAATTCAACGCATATTTAAATACCGCGGCGACCGTTCTTCGAATATATATTTACTTAACCTTTAAAATGTGTTTTTAAAATTTGTTTTTAAAAACTTATATCTTAAAAATTTTCGAAGCTGCAACATATTATTTATTCTCGTAAAACATGTAATAGCTTCATAAATAAGTTTGGCAATTTTCACCAAACCTGTTAAAGATCAATATGTTTAATAAGACGCTAATAGAAAATTACAATAAGATATTATTTTAATTTCAAATTTATAATTTTATATTTTCACTTTTTAAGCTTTAAATTTCAAGTTTTATATATATATATATATATATATATATATATATATATTACAACATTTAACATTAGCAAAATTTGGAATTATATTATAAATAATGTTATAAAATGTCATAATATTTAATGTTGATCAAATAATGAAATTAAAAAATATATTGCTATATAACTCTTGCAGTGTATTCATATTTATTGTATTGCATACGTTTTCGCAGATGCTGTTACGTATATTGAAGATTTGATCCAATTAAAATAATTATGTGTGTATATATTATAATTTGAAGAAAATAATCTTGTTAAGATTTATAATTTTTATTGAAACAAGATTTTAATCTTGTTATAAGGACAAGAGATAATGGATCATTATCACAATCTATACAATTTCGAAATCGTCAAATTTTACGTTGCGGGAATTAATTCTAATTGGATGATACTTAACTGGAAACAATAAAGATTTGCTTCCATGTTTATCGACATTGTCTATAACACAATTCACTGCAATATGCCGAGAAATAAGATTGATTAAAAAAGTAAATACTACAGGAACATTCATTTCACAATATCAGTTAAACTCGTTAAAAGTTAAAAATAAATTAATTTCTTCAGTTTTGCTAAGAAGTAAAAGCGCTTGTTTTGGGAGTACAACTTGGCAATGTTTTACTATGTCAGATATATTTGATGTAATATACGGTTTGTTTATACTATATATATGAATATATATGTATATACGAATAAACTGAATTGTAAAATTATTTGTAGACTATCTTTTCGCTTTCATTCATCGCAGATACAGTTTCTCATTACCAGTATCAATTACGCTAATTACATTAGTGTAATTGATTTTATTCAATAAAAGCTCTATTTTTCACACATTTCTCATATGACATGTAGACTCATATGACTCGAATAGAATAGAAATTTTTTTACAACAGATTTTCTGTTTTATTTTATTCTCATCCTTCAATTTTCACATTAATGAATATAAATGGAATTGTGTTTGAAAGATATCCCAACATTTTACATGAAAATGCTTTTCAACTATTTGGCACAGATCCACATGTAATTAGAAAGCATGCAAATGATTTTAACTGCAAGTGTCACAACTTTAATGACTATCGGTTAAAGTGCTATTTAATAAAATTTATTCTTTTATTAACTAGTTTTTTCAGTTAACTAATTATAATGAAAAAGAGCTTGATATCTATTTTTAAAATTCAAATAACATACGGTTTTATGTGTACAAAAAATTCACATAACGAAAATGTCCTAAAAATATTTAAATAAAATTAGTTAATAAAATTTTCAATTAAATAAAATTAATTATTAAAATTAATTTTAATAATTTACATTTTATTTTGATTCACGAGTTTACATAGAATTGTAGATAAGTAATAGGACAAATAAAAACTGTCTTTGTCTAAATTCTTCAAATATCTTCAAAAATTTTTTATAGTACATATATATATAAAAAGAAAGTTTTCGATTTCTTTGTTTTAAATTATGGTATCGCTGATATAATTTATTATGATATACGACGTTATTAACACACAAGATATATTATGATGAATAAAGCACATCATTTATACGCACCGTAATTGATCGTACTAACAATACCGCTTATCTTGTAAAATACGTAAATAAATTCGCAAAACTGCATCGCAATTAGCTTTTAAAATTCTATGAAGGCCGCTTGATTAAATTGCTACATCCGCAGGGAATGTTGCAACGTTAGAAAGTAAGGAGGATGAGGGAGGTCTACCGCAGAATGAGTCATATTAAAAAAAGAGAGAGCTTTGTGAGAAATATCATAGTTAATTAAAAGTTCCGGTGACAGTCGTTCTTCTATCTACTTCTCTTGAAGCAGATTTACTCACAGTGCACGCATTTTTTAGATGCTAACAACGCAACGCTTCTTTTTTACTACGTTGCACGTTACAGTCACAAGTTTTGTCGTCGCTGCAGTTTATGATTTCGACTTCATTTTTGTCATGTTGGTTGCACAAACGATTGAAACATGTATACTGGCAAAAACTAAAAAATTTCAGTTGTACGATTGTTCGCTGTAAAAGCAAGAAATTTCATAGCGAACAACTATTTGTTATACTCTTAACATGAAATGTTTATGCTCCCAGGAAACAGACACATTTTTTTACATAATGTTCGTAATTGTTGCTTAATTTATTATTGCGTATTACGCTTCATATAAATTTCATTAATTTATTAGAAATGTTATACTAACTTGTACAATTCTAGAACAAATATATGTATTTGATATATTGCTAGATACTTATTAGGCGACCGTTTTATTAATTTTAGATTTTAGGAAATATTTACATTTTTATATTTTATAATAACAATTTTACCGATAAAAATGCTATGCGTGCATTTCTCGATCACAATGCGATTAAATCTTATGGTCACAGGATTTTTGGTCATCGCTGTAAGGAGGTGATAAGTGGATGAAGAGAAAGAATAAGGGGAAACTGAAGAAACCTCGAAGATGGAGGAGGTCCTGTTGCCCACACGTCGAGAACGAGTGCACTCTAGTAAAGTATTATCTCGAGAAAAGAGGAATGGTAATCCTTCTTTCGTGGGCTTGCAGATCTTAAAGTGTGAACATATAATGCGATTTAAGTCGTGATAGAAACCTTGGTATGTCAGCAATTTTACAAATAAAATTCAAGAAATGAAAGAAGAATAACGTATGCATTATAACATGGAAATAAGGAGACTGACATTCCTGAAATTAAATAGAAAAATCTCTGGATTATTAAATGCGGTTTCATGTTTGCTACTTGTCTGAAAAAGAAATTAGATAACAATGTTTCTTTAGTTTTTCCTACAAAACTTATTTCGGAATTCTATAATATATCAATATACAGGGTGAGGCAATAACTATTACCACCTTAAATATCTTCGAATCTATAAGATCCAGAGAAAGATTTATATAATCGAAATTGCACGGTACGAAGGGGGCTATCATGGCGATAATAATTTTTGTCCAGGTGAAGGCGCTTCAGAGATATCAAGGAGTAAGGACATCTTCATTTTTTAAAATGAAATACCCTATTTTTTATTATATCATCTTTTTCTATTAATGAATTTGAACAACTTTTGTCTGAAACATTTTTTTATTTGCCTAATATTTTTTGGAATATTCAAGGAAAACTTGTTAAATTTTTCAATATTTAGGTGACGATATCTTGATAATTATTTGTCATAGGGAAAAGTGGTACAAGATTTTTATGTCGGGATATCAACAAAATTATAAGTCAGAATAAAAATTTGAAACAAATCTTTTTATTATTATAGTAAGTGTTCAAAATGTTCACCATGTTGATCCAGACATACCTGTACGCTTCGCGGAAAGCTTGCTTGTACTTCTTCTAACTCTTATATAGTTATTTCACGAAAAATATTTCTTATTCTTTCTCGAGTGGTAGGACGTTGAAAATAAACTAGCTCCTTCACTTTTCCCCAGAGATAAAAATCCAAACATGTTAAATCGGGTGATTCCGCGTAGAGTACAGGTATGTCTGGATCAACATAGTAAACATTTTGAACACTTACTGTAATAATAAAAAGATTTGTTTCAAATTTTCATTCTGACTTATAATTTTGTTGTTATAATTTTATCCTGACATAAAAATCCTGTACCACTTTTCCCTACGACAAATAATTATCGAGATATTGTCACCTAAATATTGAAAAATTTAACAAGTTTTCCTTGAATATCCCAAAAAATATTAGGCAAACAAAAAAAATGTTTTAGACAAAAGTTGTTCAAATTCATTAATAGAAAAAGATGATACAATAAAAAATAGGGTATTCCACTCCGCGCTTCCACCTGGACAAAAATTATTATCGCCATATGATAGCCCCCTTCGTACCGTGCAATTTTGATTATACAAATCTTTCTCTGGACCTTATAGATTCGAAGATATTTAAGGTGGTAATAGTTATTGCCTCACCCTGTATATGTACATTTACGAATGTTAACATTTTCTTTCTTTCTTCTCTTTCTTTATAAAAAGTATATGCATTTTGCGTAAAATATTCTGTCCAATCAATGCGTTTGCTAGAAAAATTGTCAGCACGTAAAATCTCTTATTATAATATGCTCGAGGAAAGAGTATTCTGTTTTATCATAATCCTGCTGTCGTGAAAATTAATCCGAGATCAAAGCACATGTGATAACAACTCGCGTATAGTCCTTAAATATATTCGCGCTAACTTTTCATCGTTATAATCCCTAACACGTTACAGTCCCCCAACACTGATGAAAACTATACTGAAAGTTTGTCGCATACTGCTCAATGGGGAACACGTCTACCAACAGAGATTCCGGTGGGATAACTTAATTAAGCACGGTTGAATATCAAAAGTTAACATGAGAATCTTATCACGTGTAAGAAAAGAAGATGAAATTTTACACTGGACCTAATGATTTTTCGCAGAAGTAGAGACATAGTTTCAATTATACAAAGCACAATTCCACTTCAGTGACCCGGAAGACAATTGCATTATCTAGTGATTATTCTATGACGATTTCTACCTCTCCTTCTTATCTTATTATTTTTCAAAACTTTGATGCCTTCAGCAAATTCTCATTGTATTCATCCGCAAATTAATGTTAACACTTGAAATCGAATAGTGGCGAATGATTGAACTGTCACTTAGTAAACTTAATTAAATACACACACGATATTGGATGCTCGTGTTACATATATGTCTAATTAACTTAGTCTGCAATGCATATTTACTTAGAATATGTGTGACGCGCGTTAAACTTTTAATTATATATATGTGAATATAGATAACTATAATAATAATAAAATTTTATCAAATAAAAGAATGTTAAATAAAAAAATTAAATAATGCAATAAGATAAATTTTGTTACGATCTACATGTATTGTATATTTTATGCAGTTTACTTTTTTAAAATATCAATCGGTGTATTGCGTGCTTTTTTTATTCAGTAATTTAAATCTGGTTAAATATTCAATGGTAGAATCAGGCGTTAATTACATTACTAATTTCTAGCTGCTTTATTACATATTTAGTGTGCTAATTATCGCTAGTCGTATATACGAGAAATGTGGTTAAATACTATGTAATTTAACCGCTTTCTGTAAATGCAATAAAGCATTGAATAAGACATTTGTCTTTATATTTCTACATTTTTCAGAATCTGCAAATATTAATAAGAAATTTTTTTTAAAAAAGATGATTTTATTAAAAGATCTTTGGATGAGGACGAAATTGAGACGTTTTGTATGATAAATATTTTTAACTAAACACACAAAAGAGTTATAAATTTTTAAAATTGTGAATGATGTTATTCTTCAGCTTTCATAGCATGCATTTTACGAGATGTATATCGCGATATATGTCTTGCTTCGAGAACTATAATATTAATCTGCATTACATTGACCTGAAGAACTAAATATAGAGTGTGAGATTGATAGTGATTTTATGCATGCTAATAACTTTCAAAGTAATATGCAAAACGGTCTCAGAGGGACAAAGAAAGAGGTAAATTATGCAGAAAAAAGAATCAACTATCACTTTGCGTTGCAAAACTATGAGTTATTATGTGCAATACAATGATGTACAATCGTCTTATTAAATTTCGTTAGAAAATGATTAAATTTTATATATGCAATGAACTTACCTCGAAGCTGAGAAGCCCGCTGTGATCCTGGTCCAAAGTATTAAAAACGTAATGGGCGTACTGGCTTGTATTGGCTATAAAAAAACAAATATTTAAATTATTTTTATATGTATTTTTATATCTTTCATTATAACTTTATGTCCATTATTTCATTTTTGTCAAAATAGTGATTATATAAAAATAATAAAACATTACGATCTAACAATAATTAAGTTTACAGGAGTACGAATCGATATAATATTTGAAAAGCCTGTATATTAACATAGCAATTATACCCGTATTATCTAACATCAAGCATTTTAGTTTTATACAAAACATTTGCTTGTACGCAATTATTGTTATAAATAATTTTATGATATAAGCCGTATATATATAAATTATGGTATATATATATATATATATATATATATATATATATGCAAGATACTTTCAGATTAAAAATTACAATTCAAAGCAATTCAAATAGAATTTATTTTAGGATAGAAAATAGAGAATACTTGAATTTCTCCATTGATTCGATTTTATTGAAATCAGAATATTTATCGATATTTCGTTGGAAAACAGAAGCTGTTAATATAAAAGCATTTTAATTTACTAATAGATATATATACGTAATAGATTTGGACGAAAATCTACAGAGACCATAGAATCTATAGATGACTCGTAAACTGAATATCCATCGGTGTGTGTTAATAACTTCCAGTCGAAATAACGCGAATACTTTAAATCTAAAACGGAGATTTATACAGGTCACACACACAGAAATTATCACACCATATATATCCGTGCTATGCCGATTGCACCCCTTTTGCTATTCCCGCTAAGATTTATCATATAATGATTCTAGAAAAGGATTGGATAAGATATACTACTTCTTAAAGCAGCGATATCTTGCCGCCATTGTTCTAAGTACAGCATATATGCAGTAGTTTTTAAGAAAGTGATTCTTAATTGCGAATTTAAAATCCTATATTTGTTAAATGTAATGAAATTGCGCCACCAAAAATTTGTGGCTCACAGTTTTTAAAATATCAAGTTATATTATATAAGTATTATCAATATCGTATTGAATATCAAGACCTTTATAACAACAGCAAAAATTAATCAATGCTCTATTCAATTCTATTGAAAGGAAATTTCTTTCAGTATAATAATTTTTCAATTAAAGAGAGAGAGAAAGAGAGAAAGCATAATAAATTATAATCATCTTTTATTCCTTCTTCTCTCTCTATCTTTCTTAAGAAATAATATTTTTGATGTAATTAAAAATTGTCACAATAGAAGAATTTTAAATAATATTGATAATATGCATTACTATATATATATATATAAATAACAGCTATTGAAAATTGTCTTACAATAAGAGGCATATTTTAGAACAGCGCGGCAGTGGTAAATGTCAAAGTCTAATTCTCTATTTAAGTGAGAACTTTGGGTCTGGATTCATCAAAAGGATTCACTTGAAAATTTGTAGCAGTTCCTATTATACTTCAGACATACTAAACTACGTCATCGGGAGCTTATCACGAAAGACCGGGACATAAAGTGTATTAACTCGTCCAAGTTCGGTAACGTTTGCGAACTACGTGCTCGTGGAACACGTAGAGCAATGCGAAATTCGAAAATCAATTTTCTTCACTTGAAAGTTCTCACGATTCATAACGCTTATAAAATATATTAAAAGTAAGTATGTATGCTTATACTTTAACACGTGTATAAAAAGTATTTAACTGCAACAATAAGTTTAAGTTATATACATACTTTTAATTATTGTACAATATCTTGTGCTCTTCTAAAAGATACTTAAAAAATTATATGTGTATCTCTTTCAAACTTATTCTTTAATTTTTTATATAATATAAAAGAGACAAGAGTATATGTATATATTAAAAATTGAATTATTAATTAGATATGTTATTTGTATAATACAAAAATATGTATTCTTTTTTTTATACAAATGTTAAGATAACTTTGCATATGTTTCTCTATGATTATGGAATCTAGTAAAGTTTCCGTTACATGCCACACTGTTAAGGAAGATAAGCCATAGTTGTAATCCGCGCACACAACCACTATCGGAACGTCCTCGGAGAATTGCGAAGTTGCAATCTCCAGGTGAAAGGTCACGTATTTCACACCTTGAGTCATATATACGTACAAATCCTGCATGCACAACGTATAAAGTGCTCAATCATATATATAGGTTAAACACAAAATAAAGCGCTATCTTTTAACATATAATTCAAATTTTCTGAATGTATTATCAAGAGAATGTTTTTCACATAAGAAAAAAATACCAAATATGACGAGACTATTTCACTTTCAAAAATTTTACGCGATTGTATTTTGTCGCAATTGATGTAGTATTGTTCCTAATCGTTCGTACACAAATGTTAATTAAGTATACAGGGTGTATCAGACCACCCTCCACCTCGATTTTTCCGAAAACGCGAGGTAACAGGAAGTTGGAGAGAAATGTTAAATCCCAATTTCTATCCGAAGAATCGAATAAAGGTATTTCCGTTTTCCGGAACTGACTGGAAGTAGTGGTTACCGGGGTCAACTTTGAAATCTCAAATAGAAACGTTTGTCATGTAGAGTGTCGTTGGATAGAGCTTGAAAAAAGAAACATTTTTTATTCGAACATAATTGCAGTATCTCTAACCGTTGAGGAGAAATGACTGGAAAATTGAAAAGTGATAGTGTCGAAATTAGAGAGCCTCTAGGAGAGAATAAAAAATGTTTCTTTTCTCAAGCTCTATCCAACGACACTCTATATGACAAACGTTTCTATTTAAGATTTCAAAGTTGACCCCGGTGACCACTACTTCTGATCAGTTCCGGAAAACGGAAATACCTTTATTCAATTCTTTGGATAGGAATTGGGACTTAACATTTCTCTCCAACTTCCTGTCACCTCGCATTTTCGGAAAAATCGAGGTGGACGGGTGGGTCTGATACACCCTGTATATTATGCAAATTATGTTTTACTACGATATTATTTTATAGGAGAAATTCCCCAAATATGAATCACCATAAGG
>NJRQ01000004.1:1996145-2011089 GCA_003063805.1 Aphaenogaster ashmeadi
TTTTTCGGATTTTATAAATAATGTTCACGTACTACAAAAAAATGATTTACAAAGTCATTATGGAAAATTTTTCAAAAATCAGTATTGCGACATAGCTAAACGGGTTATTATAAAAATCTAAAAAAAATTGAGATATGTCCCCTCGATATATGTGAACGAATGGCGAAGTTACGAGGCGATCGAACACCTCGAGGTACAAAGTGTGTTTAATTTCGGAAGAATGACCCATACATAATTTCAGAAAAGTATCAAGTTTTATTATGTTTTAAATATGTTATACATACAACAAGTATGTAAAGTACAGAACATATTAGATATTGATATATCTATTAAAGTTTAACAACATTTACTTTAACTCCATGATTAAATTTGAGAACAAAGCATTAAAAATCGTTACTTCATTATCCAAGGTAAATTCATAAATTTTATAATATTTTGTATTGAAATTTTGGCTATATAGCGATAAATGCGCAAAATTTTTGTTACATTTGAGAATTGATATCGATGAGAATAATAAAACGTGTAGTAGTTCGTAAAATCTGGAGTGTACTGCAATTCATAAAGTTCCATGGAATATGTGAGTGGCGGTGCTGCATTACTGCACCTTATTTCCCATGGGAATGGTCCTTTTTATCCCGGGAAAAGGCCGTCGAACTTTTAAGAAACCTGAATGTAGAATGACCTTCGGTGCAGTAAAGCACAGCGTTTATGAGAGCGGTACTGGAGCGAGATGCGAGCAACCATGATGTGCTCGACGAGATTTTGTAAAAATTGCTCTTCCTTGTAGTTTGAAAGCCATCCGTTCTATATCTCAAGTGGCTCATGCAACATTTATAAGATTTCATTCAACGTCGCGACATCCTGAGATCAAAGATGAGGTGAATTTTTGAATCGTTTGCCAACCTGGCAATCGAAGCAGCATATATAGTAGCATAGGATTTGCGAACTGTATTTCGCAAATATTGCTGTCACTAAAGAATTGTAGTCATAATAGAACGTAAAGTTTATGTGAATATTTCTTTTTTATTTTACTGTAAAGAAAATCTAAATAGAAGATTTAGGTACAATTTATCTGTCCAGGTATGTAAGAGGAGAGAAAAAATATATATGAATTCTTTGATAAACGAGAACAGTGAATATATGCGCAGGGAAATGAGATACATACATTTCTTCTAAAATAATTTAAATTCTAGAATCATATTTACAAGAAAAAATTTTGTATTACAAAGACGTTTCAGGTATAATATATATAAACCGTTTATTTTAAAAGAAATAAAAGTTCAACTTAATTAAAAAGTTTTACAATATTATAATTTTCATACTGTAAAAATCAATATAATATATTAATTTCAGCAAGACTTTTAAGTTTTATATTACCTCTTCTCAAAATAAACGACTAATATATTTGAACAATAAGAATTTAATCTTTTCATACCGATTTTTCGAAAAAAAATATTAACAAGAAGTTAAAAAAAAGAAAGGATAAAAAATACTCTACTATTTCAATAATTTTCTATAAGCAATTCATTGTTGAAATATGCATTTGAATAGAATTCAGAAATTGAAAGGAAAGAATATAATAGTTTTTGTAATGTCAATAAAAAAACATTGTTAGGCTTATGCAATAAAAACATTTTGCATTGTATTTTTAAACGGAAAACGAATTTTCGTTATTTCAGCCGATATAAGCGATCTGAATGAAGTGATTTCGCAATAAATTCCTTCCACATGGTGAAACACTGCTGCGCGCTGAAATGCACAGTGGAAATCGAAACGTATCGTGCATACGATACTCTGCTCTCATATAGCACGGAAGATCAGGGCGGAAAAAGAGATATTTTTGCACTGCTGCCATATATATATGGAAGCTTACGTTATGTTTTCCACAGGAAAGGAAGTTGGAAGGCGGGAAAGTAATCCAGTGTTGGAATTTAAATCGAATCGTCTTGTTCCGACAACACTGGATTCCTCAGATTCGATCTACAGACAAATGTGACGCAGGAAATAAAGGACAAAAACGAAACATGCCGAAAATTGGAGCGAAACTCTCTCACGAGGAGAACGATAACAAATGTTCGGGAAGAGAACATCTGGCGTGTATTTGTATTACAACTTCAGTAATTTCGTTGGGAGTTTATGACAGCTTGAAATCAACTAAGAAGTATACGCTTGCGTCGTTGTAGAGAATTTCTACTGAATCATTGTTAGTGTTTCTAAAAACAAACGTTTTATCAATCAGAAAAATTTATAATCTGAATCTTTATGTTTTTACATTGTTATAGCTTATCAAGCTTCATAACACTATTAACCATGATAAGGATCATTGCATGCAACATAGTATAAAATTATAACAGCAATTTTTAATCTAATATTAGATGATAGTGAGACCTTTCCCTTTATCGCATCTAATAATATAGTTCTATAAAGTTTTAGATATTATTTCTACACTATTATTTCTAAAAACAACATGTCGACCATCTCGGAAAGAAAGAAACTCCAAATTTAATTTAGACGAGGTTGCTCTCTTCCGTACTCCTCTGCTTTTTCATGTCATATACTCTTTAAGCAAAGGGTCGGTTTGACCGAGCGTAAATAGGGTCAACGGCGAGGCAACATCCGTTCGACCCTACGTCTCATTCCGGATGATGGTCTAGGAGAGATGAAGACCGAATTGTGGACTTCGATGGTTCCTCCTCTTTTGAGATATTGGATCTGTGCGAGGGATGAAAGGCATTCCTCGCGGAATGCATCCGTTGCCGTCGGATAGGCAGAATGCACGTCGGTCTCTGTTTCTCGATGAAAGGTTGGACTATTGGAGTTTCCGTCAATGCGATCATCGACAGTGATCCCGCAGGAATCTATTATACGCTGGCAAATTGGATGAGGATATTCGGCTATTTATAAATGATTCCAGAGAAATCAAGAAATGCTTTTGTATATGCGTTTCCTTGACAATCGTGTAATTTTTTGAATGGTTTAAAGATCACGTGATTGCGATATAAATAAAATTTAAGTAAGCTAGCAAATTATAAAAATTCTTTTTAATTAATTATGTCGCTTAAAATCAGTAACAAAACAACTTAATGGATTTAAAGAAACATTTTAAATCTCCCTGTTTTATTTTTACACATTAGAATTGGTAAAAAATGAATAATCATCATTTAGATTATTCCAATCATTTAGATTATTCCAATATTCGGGCTGTTCGAAGGTTGAGCGAGATGGGATTTTGCATAATCAGATTAATTTATGCAAAATCTCGCATAATCTTGTCTTTTTTAAACTGGTCGTATTAAAAAGGAAATGCGTTAAGCAGAAATTTTATTGAATTTTCATGCGTATTTTTATTATTAACGTGTGTCTATAATAAATGATAAGTTTGATAAATAAAGAATTTATTATTTTAAATGTGTCATTCTTGTTTTTAACTTCACTGAATTATTATCATTCTCATTATATATATGACAATAAATTATGTTCAGTAATATATTATATTCAATATGCGGTCTTATCCTAATTATTATTTATATTCAATATATAATTTTAAATAGAATAACCTTTACTTTCATATAAAATGTTGTAACAAAAACGAAAATATATATAAATATTAAAATATGTGGATAATTTTTACTTAATAAATATGAGCAATTGAGTAACATAATGATATATATCATGTTTAAGCAAACAAAAATATTTGTAAAAATAATTAATTTAAAAACAGTAACTTTTTTTTATAGCAACTTTTAATAATTCTAAATAAAATGAAATCGTAAAATTTTTTTTCTTATAAAATAGTTATTTATATTTTATTCATATAAATTTGGAAATAATTATATATATAACTATTACATATGTAATTATATATATAACAGATGTAAAAACATTTTATTTTTATTAAGTTTTTTTATTACTGATATTAATATTTATCATTTAAGGCATGTATCAATATAATTTTTATTTTATTAACATATATCTACGTTTCCAATGACATCGAATGATTTTAATGAAATTTCCAATGAATGGCTTTCTTCATAATTAATTAACATTGTTTATATGCTAAAATTTTTTCCAAGCAATGAATTCACAGTGCTTATTGAGAGTTTACAGTATTCATCTAACAACGTACGTAACTATAGTCATTTTACGTAGCGCAACCATTCTATCGTTCCACTGTTTTCGCTGCATATATTTTATTCCATCTCATTCAAATGCAACCGTGATTGAACAAAACTTCAATTAATATGAGGTTTAGTATAATCTAAACTGTGTGTGTGTGTGTACGTCATTTAATACTTAACTTGGATCTAAAATATAAATACAGCATTGACATATTAGAATTATTGCGGTTGTAAATATAAATTATAATAAAATATTAATAAATATATAAAAGAGAGAGAGAGAGAGAGAGAGAGAGAGAGAGAGAGAGGGAGAGAGAGAGAGAGATACAAATTATCTATTTTGTTAAGAGATTAGTAGAGTAATTATATAAAGTATAAAAAATATAATAACAAATTTGGGCATTGTTTTATATGATTTTAATAATGCATCTTACTAGTGTCAAATACTTGCAAATAAATTATATATGTAATATACCAGTAATTTATTTAT
The DNA here is from genome assembly GCA_003063805.1 of Aphaenogaster ashmeadi. Taxonomy (NCBI): domain Eukaryota; kingdom Metazoa; phylum Arthropoda; class Insecta; order Hymenoptera; family Formicidae; genus Aphaenogaster; species Aphaenogaster ashmeadi. The sequence goes on from NJRQ01000004.1 coordinate 2,000,754, forward strand.
TTATAACTGTTGTAATAATAGATGCATAGATGTGTACAAATATAATAATTATTAATACCGTTTACATGCAGGACATTAATGAATAAGCTACAGTCGAAATATAATTAGTTAGGTCGACTTACAATTTATTACATATGAAATATAATTAGTTTAGCATAGTGCTTGCATTTATTGCGAGAATATGTAATCTTTATATATATTTTTTGCATAAACACGCATCGATTATTTTTGTATCGATCTACTTAACTTAAATTATGAAAATATTTATAAAATAAATACAGAAAAAATTCTTATATTTTAATCTCTAATGTTCTTTAAATCTTAAATTTCTTTTAAAATTTCCACTTTTCTCTTAAAATAAACTTTGGAAATGAACGTGACAAAATAAATTAATTAAACGCGTATTACGCATTGTACATTACATGTACAATGTAATATGAACAAATTTGCCTAATGATAAAAATAAATTAAATATTATCATTTGCTTAATCAATTAGCTAGAATTCACACGAACAGTACATGTAATACATGTACTGAGCATGTTTTTGCAATACTAATCGGATAAATGCGTCATTCCAATAAAGTTATGGTCGAAAGCAACCGTCAGATAACAAATGCAGGAGCGTTCGCCAACGGTATTTCACCGTCCTTCGCACTGATACGTCGCACGGATGACGATGTTGGTTCCAGATATTTCCCTCATAAATTTGTTTGTGAAAATGTAATTTGCGGATGAAACCGCACCTGGACTATATGAATTTTCATGAAGTTAGCGACCCCGAATCCCCAGGATACGTTACGTAGGTATTCCGTCGATCTCCAGAGTATTGTATGATGAAAGTATGCCTTTGGCGACCATGGAAGATGTGAAACAATAGCATAAGTTGACCGTGAAGCTACTCGCTATGCATGGTAATATAACTATAAATATTCGATGATTTGAAGGAATTTCAAGCAGGTTAACAATATTTTTCATCTCACATTGTCCTTGGGTGATATTTCATCCTCAAGCTGCTAGCGGTTTTTGATATGTACAAATTGATACCGATTAATATATGAAAACTGTCGCGCATGAGAGCTTCTTTCACCCTCTTATATATATTTTAAAGTCTAAATTATATGCAGTACTTTAAATTATATGCATATCACAGTTAACTATCTATGTATATATTACGAATTTTTACTATTTTATGCGCATAATATAAACGATTATGCGCAACATTGCTATAAGTGTTGCATAAAGTTTCGATAAACTATAAATGTCGTATTTTATTTTTAAAGTTACCGATTATTATGTGTACGTTATGGATAGATTATGCCTTACTGAGAAAAACTTATCTCTTTACATAAAATTTATGCATTCACATGTATAAACAGTGTTTTAAGATAATATTAATAAAGCTTGTGAAATATTTCAAAATATATGTGTCTCAATGATGTAAAAATCATTTGCAGTTTCATTGGTAAAAGACTGATAAATTCATCAATACAGGATTGTCGATTGATCTAGTTTATTGATGAATCCGAGTAAAGTCGATCGAAAAAAAAAAGGTATAATTTAATGAGAACGTCAGCCAACTATGTAGGTGCAAGTATCGTGCAATATAGATGATCAATAAAACATGTGAGAAGCGTGCAGTGTTGGTTAAACGTCAGGAAAGCCCTGGAGGCCTTCACGTTTCACGAATAAGTACGCGAGTCACTCTTTTACTGGTTGTCCAATAGAAAACAGTATAGATAAGATACACTGACATCAGTTCATCGAATACATCCCAGGTTCATAAAACGTAAAATGTTATTCCCATATGATTTCTCGATTCTTGAATACACCCAAAAAGAGAAAAGTCGCTTCTTTCAACATAGTATTCTCACATATGCACATATACAATTGTTTCATAAGTTTATCGCTGCTATATGTACATGGTAATTCTATCTACGTAAACATAGAATACAACATAGAACTAAAACATAGAATACAACATAGAATTAAGACAGAATTGAACGGATAGTCATTTAACGAACTTATCAGACGTCTTTTTAATTTGCGTCATATTTACAACATTGAAGATTATATTTTAATTTCATCCAAGAAAGAAGATATAAATGATACGGAATATATATTAAGTATATATACAATTCTATTTTTCATCTTCTACATGTTAATTATATTTTTCAAAGAAGCATTTAATCTGATTAACGCTCCTTTGACTAAATGCATTTACTTGTACGTCTTTTTTATATAGGACGAGGTTTTCAGTTAATCATAAAACTATTCAACAAAAGATTCGTTTCCTGCGGCAAGGTACAACAACGACTTCTACATTGATAAATCTGGGACAAATATACCTAGAGCGAACTTGACGCCGGTCCAGGCTTGCCTCACGTAGTTGATTAACCTCCTGTAGAGAGGCCTTGGTGGTCTCTTGGTGGAAGTCCCCTCCTCCTCGCATGTACTGTCGTTATCCAGCGTTCCCGGTGGCGGGTCTACGCCCGACAGGGTGCCAGCTTGATTCCTCTTGCCAAGGATGTTCACGACCTCCCGCAGCCCAGGCGCAACGCCCTGCAGTCCTGGTGCGTAATTCGCGGGGGCGACGCCAGAACCAAAGAGGTTTGCGCCGCCCCCGCGACCTCTGCCACGTCCACGACTTCCGCGGCCCCAGACAGTGCCACTGCCTTCGAGAGTTTACGATGTGATCAGATTTCGATACTTTGACATAGCAGTCCATAGGTACTTTTTATATAAGCGAGAAATCGGACAACATTAAGATGACCGGATGTTCCGTTTTTACAAACAATATTGCCCGCCGTCCATTCAGCTCTCAAAATGACTTGTATTTTTAACAAATTCAAATTTCATTGCTTATGGCTTGAAATGTATTAATGTCTTTTTTTGAAATTTAAAGATCTGGTCACTCTAAACAAAGGGGGCCTGAATTATTTAAAGAAAGATATTACTTATAATTTAGAACTTTTCAGTTTCTGAGTTATGATTTTCAAGTTTATGATATATCAAATGACGAAGGGAGATAGTGTTACGACGTAATATATAGACGTCCTCAAGGGTGCCGTTTGCTTTAAATATATAACGCGAGTATATGTCATATTTCACGCGTAGATAATTAACTACGACATTGGAGAGTTCTGAATTCTTAAGGATAAATCCAATAAAAAATATTTTAAATTATTTATAATAAGAACGTTATGTTTAAGTAGCATACACGAACAAATATTACGATTAATAGTGGTAATGTGAGTCTTTAAACTATTTAAATCATTATTATAAGACGATATTTATTTGAATATAATTTTTCCTGATTTTGAATGTAATTTGAATTGAAAAATGACACTCTGTTCAATTAAAAGTTATTTAATTGAAAAATAAAAATTAAAAATCTCAGTTGAGATAAAGATGTATTATATAAATTACAAAAAAGACTATTATTTCCAATTTTATATAATAATATTGCTAAATTTAATTTTATTTGCTTCAGTTAATATCAAAATATATTAAAAGTTTAAGACGTGGAATTAGTAAACAATATTTATAAAGGCATGAAATTTAAAATATTTCTGTTTTGCGAATATGAAATTTAAAATATTTCTGTAAATACGAAAAATAATATTTTGCGATGCGAAATATTATTTTTCGCATTTACTTGATATTTAACTTCTACTCTTTAATTATAATGGAACGCCGTAATACCTTGGCGCTTTTTGTAGGAGGGGAGCCCCACCACGGGGCCGCAACCCCCCGCGCTTCCCGCGACAGAAGAACTGATGGTGGCAAGACAGGGAACACCCCGACCGCCACCCGTTCGACGTTCCAAATCACGACGTCTGCAACCTCCTCCGCCCCCACTGCCACCGCCACCTCCGGCGGACAACACCACGACGGACCCAGAGGTACGTTTACACGGCCCTCTTCCCGCGGAGCCCCTTCCTATCGACGAAGGCCCCGCTCGTTTACGTCGCCGGAATCGCCGCAGACTTCTACGGGGAATTCTGCAAGGTATTTCGTAGGGTTGTCACACCCTAGCTCGCGCATCATTTTCTTCTCGTTTTATCAACATAACTTTTGCTCTTTTACACGCTTTTCCAATACGTTTTTCTTTTTTTCGCGAGTAATTTTCCTTCTGCTAATATAATTATACATGATATAGAATTATAATTTTGCATAAATACATATATAAATACGCGTAGTCACATTAGCATGTTTTTACAACGTATTATATTATACAAATTTTTGTTCGCTTTAGTGACTCCCGCTGCGATCGATTTCTCAATAGAGGCTGTACATATGGATGTGCGATGTCAGCGAATTTTCTTGCTTTTTCCGCGTTTTCCGTGTTCCGTCTGCTTCCACCAGAAGCGGACTTTCCGGCCAGATACACCTGCACCCTCGAAATTCACGTCAAATGGTCGACAATTTACAAGAATCGCAATTTAAAACGGAAGAAGCTTTCTGCGCTTTTTAGCCATTACAATTTTAATGCATAATCCTTTTTACAGGAAGAAGTTCCATTTAACGCAAAGATTTTGAATTAATTACAATTTCTAACTTTATATTATAATATTACTTAGCAATTGCCTGATGTACGGTTATTGTTTGATAGTTATTAATGTTATTATCAATATCTTATCAAAATGATATTATCAGTTTAACAAGTGCGCATATATTACACCTAATTATATTAGGTTATATTTAAGTTATTTGTATTAAATAGATATATTTTTGAAGAAAGCTTTTTCTGAAAATTCTATTAAATGCTCACCCTAACACCTCTTCCAACACTTCAAACACATCGTCTCTTTCTTTCAGAAATAAAAGATTCAAATCAATTTCCACGATGAAATATCCGTGGATTAGACTATGGTAACCCACGATTTATTTGGTAGCTTGACAAATTTATTCATTGAATGATATGCGGGCTTTCCTCGACCTGTTCTTTATTGCGCAGAGTGCAATAAACCCTTTTCACATTCAGGACTTAGGGCGTTGCCTGGACGAGATCATTATGCTTGTTCTCGAAAGACGTAGTTGGTTAGTGTGTTGTGAGTTCGGTTGTGTTAGTATCTGAAACAGGCAAAGAAGAAACACATGCATTAGTTGTGTTCGTGCACGAAATCTCGGCTGAATGATAATATACATGGGTTACGTACAAAAAACAGAGATTAAAAAAGAGTGAAAAAAATGCAATTTTAGATTGAAAATTGATACTTATTATATTCAAAGACATAAACGATGAACTTTGGTCCACAGTGCAAAATAAAGATAGTGACAAACAAAGATAGTGACTATTTACTTCAAAGATATCACTAAATTTCATTTTATAAGCTAATTATCAAAGTCTTTAAAAAAATGGATTTATTAAAAATATAAGCAGTTATGTATTTCTGGGAAACACTTTTTTCTGCAAAACTTCTTCCTGCTACGTATATTTGGCGATAAATGCTATTGCGTCACTAAATTTAAATTTTTTAAATGTATTTTAAAATATGAAAATAATTTTTGGAATGAAAGTACAAGCATATGAAAAGAGAGTGTAATACGGCAATATATTTGTATTATATCTAAATAGTAGTATTTGTCTATCTTCTTTTGCATAATTCACAATTTTTATCGGATGTGATAACTACTGTAACAAACTTTCTAACTTAAAGCATCGAATTGAGGTCAGATCGAAGAGGAATTAAGAGTTAATGAGCTCATTTTTCTGGATTTAATGCGAATTCCATGATGACTACCTATAAATTCACGTGACAGCGGGTTTCAATTGTCTCGATGGAGATCGAAAAATATATAGAATTCGATGTTGGGCTCTACCACAATTGCCTCTCTATCTTAACTAAGACCTAACGACTGACTGCAGTGTGCCAACAATTAACGAGACCACCAATTTCGAAAATTTACGTCGATGTACTTATGCACTTTACAGTCGTTACAACCCTACCACCAAGTTCACAAACACACCACTCAATGTAAGTGAGGGTGATAAAATGGCTACACTAGATCGATCGTAAAGCTACTTGTCTCGCTCAGGCGAAGTTCTTTGAAATTGCTTTGAAACCGAAGAAGTTCCAAGTTATGTGCTTCGTATGCATATGTGAGCTTTCTTAGCGATTGAGGATGTATGTAGATAAAGATGGGCGGTGAATATCATAAATTTCCAGAGATTTATCCGAAATAAAATGTCCTCAAACGAAAACTTTTGCCTAAAGATTTATTATTATTGTAAAGGAAATTTAGAGATGCGCACATTTTATAAAAGTCCTTCAAAATAACTACGTAAAATGTTTTAATATAAACACAATAGCATATTTATTTGTATAAATGTATAAATAATCAAATTTTGCTTCATATTTATGATAGCAACGTTTGCATTACACTGTTAATAAAAGTTATTAAAGTTCAGTAGTGCAATCGACTCGAAGTTGATAAAACCGTAATCAATTTCGCGTTATTATCAAATAGACGGTGGAAACTGTGTTCGGTATTTGCCATAACTCTTCGCGATACCGCGAATGAAACAGGAAAGTGCAAAACGAGAATAAGCTCGACGGTCCAGGATAAAGTTCAAGCAGTTTCGTGAGTTTGAAAATTTTCGAAGAGAGAAGAAGCAACTACGAAGAAAAGAAATGTATCAAAGTCATGCATCCCTTACCTAAAGATATAACTCATTGCATGATGGCTTGTTGAAAGCAGAGATGGACTTATATCTTTCGGTACATAAAAAACCGAGATTGATATTTACATCCGCAAGTTTTACGATTCTACCTAGGTCTCCCTTTGTTATCCCTCGGCTGCATTACAGAGGAAACTCCTATGTAACTCAATAAAATATGGAAACAAATATATCTTTCTGTGATTCTGACTGGGAAAGTAATATGACTGGAAGTATAGATACGTATATATTTCCGATATAAGAAAAGATTAAATCTTGTGTATAGGTAAGCTCATACGAAGATATGTAAATGCGTAAGAAATATATAATTTTGTAAAATTTAAAGAAAAATGCCTTGAAATGTAAAACTACAAAATTTTATAAACAACTTTTATTATCTCTCTTTGAGATAAGATTAAATCTACAAATTATAATTTGTTTTCATAAAATATGTAAAAAATAAAAAAATATTAATTTATTCGTATTTTATCTAATTTTTAAAATAATCTGCCTGCGTATTGCCTACAATCTGGTTACCAACTTTGTCATTGTATGTGAATAAAGAGAATTATGTTGCTTTTTTAATTTTATCTGTTGCGACTCAAGTTCCATTAATATATGTCAGAATATGATGAGCAATTACTGCGGTTCTCTGCGGTATTGCAGATAAGAGCATGTGCTTATTTGCTACCTTTGTAACAGGCTCTGTGACCTTTGGAGTATATATCAAGTTAGTTCAAGACTCGATTGTAGTATAGTGACGTAAGGCAACATCTAGGAAGCTTTTGACATCGTTGGATGGCCCAGCATTACCATGTTCATGTCACGTAACTATAGGAATAGCTTGTCCTCTAAAAAAAGAATCGTACGGCTTATCGATTACGATTTTTCTTTTTCATTCTTATGTCTTATTTCCAATTTAGTCGAATGGCTTATGCTGGAATTCTAAGAATAGAATAAAATATAAGAGAATATGGAATCATGCTATACGTGGAAAATAGACTTATATATAAATGCTTAAATTTATACGAATATTTTCTCAGCAAAATTGAAAAAGTAAAATAGAATAATAAAAATGTGAAGAAAGAATAAGAAAAATGTGAATTCTTTAGAAAAATAAAGTAAAATATTTCAACGATAATAATAACAATAAATCAGTCAAATAACAAAATAGATATTAAAATTGTTGTCTGTTACGATAACACGCTAGAATCAAAATAAATTTCATTTCATATCTATCTGAATAATTATGAATAAATATTAATAATACGATTCTCATAAAACAGTAGTATACAACAGAAAATGTATCTCGCTTTTGATTATATCAAACTATCTTTATATGCTATGTAATGTCAACATTCTTCCGGTGAGCAAACATTCCATCGAGTCTGATCTAAAAAGAAGCTCTTCCACTCGTCGCGGCGTCGTCGTTGTAGACCAGAGTGCCATCCAAAATCTACTTTTATCTCCTGGGGCGACCATCCCTTCACATTACTCCGTTTCCCCTAAGTTTTACCTCACGACCATCTCGATTGGCCACTTTTCTTTTCTTCCAATTTTCGTCCTGGTTTCTTGGATTCTTTCCGATGTGGATCTTGTTATGAGCGTTGGGGAGATAAACTAAGATGTCCAAAAAAATGAGGAGAAACTAACAAATCAAAAGACACAAATGGATCGAAATGCAGACTTTGTAAAGTAAATGTAATCTTATACGATATCATTGATGAGAAATGTGATAAAATTAAGATGTTATATATCGCGCGTAATAAAGCAATAATTTAAAAGAATAATTTAAACCCAAATATCTTTTTTGTACTTATCTTTCAATTCATTGTAATAAAAATCTTATTCGATATTTCTGCGTGTTAAAATTTTTGTATTTATATTTATCTAATTAAATCTCTCGCGCGCATATTAATATAAATTTAGAGATAATTCCTCGGAAGTGTTCAGGTAAATGTACATATTTGTCAAAATAACATGTGCTAAGTACAAAAATATAACAATATCTACATCCTGATAAGGGGATTACTTTGTATGCCTACGGATGACAAGAGCTCTATGTCAACGTAGCACAACATTGTCCCGACGTTCTCGTGACGTCAACGCATTACACGGAGATGCGTCCCCGTGTCAGATAATCCGAAATAGACTTAGTATCCATAGATCACATCTCTGTACTCTTGTCGCGCCGCACGTTGGCCTGTCTGCTCGCATTTCGGCGTGCCCTCCTGGTCGTCGCGATAAATCAGGCTTTAAACTCCCAGGTCTTATATACGTGTGATGAACGAAGTCGACCCTGAGTAAGAGCCGGGACCAAACTTGTCCCCCGCGAAGGCCGAGTCAGGAAGACGACCCGCCACCTCCAACAAATCTTCCGTGATCGTAGCGCCTTTTACGGGGTGGATCCCCGGCAGTGGATAGAGCAGGAAGAGACGGGCCTATAATTTTCAGCAGACCTGTCTTGAAGAACACGGAGATACAGCACGTGTACCATAGATTCGGGGTACGATTTACATCGCAGATACGTCACGTGCATGTAAGTTACGCCATATAGCGTAGCGTTTCACTAAAGCTGGGCGACTTACCGCGCATAAATTAGTCCACCTCGAAACGCGAAGCGCAGTTAGGTAGGATACATAGCCCGACATGGCGCCCGCACAAATCCACCGCCTTTAGCAAATGCCGATCGAGTTTACCTTTTAAAAAGGAGCTCGTTTACCTCTCGAGAGACGCAGAGTATCGGCCCCTATTATCCTTCGTCTTCATGTTCGCTTATCTCTATGCTTACGAATAATTTATTTCGAAATTAACAAGAGCTCCCCGAAGATAGCTAATTCATACCTAATATTTCTTTTAGTACTATCTTTGTGCTCGCCTGTCTCTGTGTTCGCAAATAATTAACAAGAGTCCCTCCTCTCAAACATAGCTAATTTTTGCCAAATATTTATTTAGTACCGTACAGCTTACATTTTTCTTCGGCAATATATTAGATAAAGTAAATGTAGTTATATAATAAATATAAGTATAATTATAATAAATATATAATAAATGTAAGTAAAAATAAGGCAAGAAATTATCGACACTTGAAGATACAATCATGAAATCATGATGTGCTTCATCCAATAAATATACATATTGCTTTATTAATTGTGTGCATATATGTATGTGTGAAATCTGTATAAGACATTCATAATCACTGTCTACACACATTAATTCAATTAAGCAGCTTGTATCACGTACGATACAACCAAATAATCTTTGACAACCGTACCTAGCATAATAGATTGAACAGCTCTCCTTCGGGGAATTGTAAATGCACAAAGCTTTGCGAAGCAGTTCGGAACTCAGTGAAGCTTCTACACTGTTCAACTGTCCATCAATGTATGCTCTGTCCCCGCTTCTCTCTCTGTCATCCGTATTAGTCTAGAGAATTAGTCTAGAGAAAGTAAGCCATATATTTATTTTGGCATTATTGATGTAAAATTAAATGACAAATTTAAAATAATCATGTATTACAAGTTAAATAACAATCAAGCTCGTGTATGCAAAGCAAAATAAAAAGGTTAGAGGCCAAGAGACGAGCAAATAATTACACAAAGATGTAAACTTTAGATAAATAAATAAATAAATAATTTAATGTCAATTGATTAAACGTTTCGACTGCACAGAGT
>NJRQ01000004.1:2014020-2036048 GCA_003063805.1 Aphaenogaster ashmeadi
GTGACAGATGTTAAAATTGTAAATAGATGTTTATAATCAAACGTTAAAACTTTTTAAATTATTTGTTCGCTAGTTCGTCAAGAATATTAAAATAGGCACCGTCCAACATTTCAGTATCTTTATTATTATTAATACCGTTTTTTTGTTCTTTAATAAAAATCATTTCAGAAACAAGTCTTTTATAGAAATTACGTTCAATGTCTAAAATTATCGGGTTGTCCCAATCATGTATTATTTTGGTACATTATGTTATATATATGTCGTAGGCTTTTAGAAAAATCAGCCCGTTAGCTAAAATCCTAGGAACTTAGCTAAATACCGGCCAATAGAAGAATCAACCTTGAATTAGTATAATAGCCTAGTAAATTCAGCCTCTTAGGCTAAAAGCCGGCTTTTAGTCTAACGGCTTGACACGCTTTGGGCAGTTAGAAAAATGATCATTGGATAGCATTTCGAATGTAAACAAAACATTTAATTACAAATGAATAATGTCTTTTTACAATTATTCGCGTTTCAGGCCCAATTTTCGCAAGTTCATACGTCTTAGCATAGTGATAATGAAAGATAGTCTGTTTTGAATTGGAATTTTCAAGCTCTTCTAACATTTTAATCACACGAAACATGTGTTCACTTTTCCATACTGTGCGATTACTACCTGGGCGATTTGTATAAAAGTCCGTTAATTTTGTATTAAACTCTTCACAGCTTACTGGCGTGTAACTTGCCATGGTTGCGACTGCTACGAAACTAACTACTTGAATTCAATATTTCTGATTCCTAGTTAAATAAATCCAGTGTGTAATAAATCCAAGACATTCAGTTATCTGAAAGCTAGATACATTTTTGTTATAAAAAGACAGAATAGACAAATGAAGAAGACAATGGTTAATATGGACAATGCGCAAACAACAAAAATAAATAAGTAAATAAATAATAAATTAATAAGTGAATTAAATAAAATTGATTTAGTATGCTTACATGTTCATATATCGTCAATGGTAAAATGAAATAATAATTGGTAGTCATGCAGAAATCGCAAAAGACCATAACATAAGTTTTGCACGTCAAATCATAAGGTGAGTAGTCAGTAGATAAAATTCAATAAATAATTAAGAATCAGAAGCGAGCTCCTTCTGTCACTTGAATTCAAATTGAACTGATCTAAAGAGTCAATATTAAAAACAATGACATGTAAGTCATAACAAATATTTAAAGTATAATTATATAGCTCCGTTATGACCTTATCATATATTATGTTTAAATTTTCCGTATCTTTTTAATTGTTTACATTCGCAATGCTATCCAATGATCATTTTTCTAACTGCCCAAAGCGTGTCAGGCCGTTAGGCTAAAAGCCGGCTTTTAGCCTAAGAGGCTAAATTTACTAGGCTATTACACTAATTCAAGGTTGATTATTCTATTGGCCGGCGTTTAGCTAAGTTCCTAGGATTTTAACTAACGGGCTGATTTTTCTAAAAGCCTACGACATATATATATAATCATTCACAATTAACACCTTGAAGAAACACAAAAATACATACACCAAAAAAGTTTCTTTTAGTCTTACGTTAAATCAACGTTTCTTTTGACTATACTATGATGTCATTACGTAAGATTTAAGCCGCAACATATCTTGAAAGGATGCGTATGTATTATGAATATTTTAAAAAGATTTTTGTGCACTCAAGAGAGTGTGCGCGTATTTTGAGTAGAAAGGTACGATAAAATGCGATGATAAAACGGTGCTGGTTTATGAAAGGTGGGTAAAAGCATCGCGAATGCATGAAGGAAAGAATGAAAGAGAAGTACGGCGTATTCCTTCGGTACATAAATTCTCTCACAGGTCAACCGGCGGAGACTACGAAAGGGCGGCGCTATGTGAAAATTTAAGCACCCCAGGTTTACGCTGTTTACACGTGGATGTGTAGAGTTGACCGAGGAATATCTTTACACGGTACGAGTAAATGAAAGGAAGGGAAAAGAGAGAAAGCTGGTGGCATCTTTCTTTTTTAATTTCGTGGCTGAGGAAATTTTTACATGACGGCTTTGTATAATACTCGCTGGCCTCGCCAAACTATGAATTCTAACCCAGTATCGATTTATCGAAAAAATATATTGGCCTTTATAGAAAATAATAGATATTCGCGCAGTTTTATTAAAATTATACTAAAGTAATACTCTGCAGTAGAAGAATAATTTAGGTAAAATTATTTTTTTAATAGAGAGAGAGAGAGAGAGAGAGAGGGAGGTGGGAAGAAAAAAATAAATTCATGACAAATTAAATTTAAGATAAAATAAAAATTTGTTTTGAAATTAATATTAATAAGATTTTTTCGTATTTCAAATTTGTGAAACCTGGCATTGTTATAATATACTTGTAGTGTCAGAGGATAGAGATCATTGAAATGGATCATTTTATCTTTTTATCGTGGTATGTTTAGTTCTATATGTTTTATTTATAATCGCTGTATCCCTATTAACGGCCAGAAGGTCGCTGAGATATTTGCTCTCGAATCGATCCCCTTTTCATGGACCCTTCACATTGTTTCGATCCCGGATAAGGTTACAAAAATAGATTACTGGTATAAGCGCGAGAAGCTTAGAACTTGTTAGCCAATAGATTTATATATTTATTCTTCTATAACATATTATTCAATTTTTACATTATATCTATATTGGTATTCTTCTAGAAAGATAATTAAACGTTCATATTGCTTGTTGTATATAATATGTATGCAGTAAGATTTTATCAATGTCCAAAATATATATATTTTTACATATATATGTAATAAGAAAGCATGATTAATTAATTAAAATATATTAATTAGGAAATATACGTAATAATTTTTAGTCCTAAAATAAGACAATTAAAATATATAATTAAAATAAGGTAAGTAATTTTAAATCTTAATATAATAACATATATTATGTTATTAAATAAGTAAAGTATCCAAAGTACGTTAAATTATCTAAATACCGCGCAATATATATATGCTGAATTTGCATTAGAGATGAGCATCGCTATAATGTAACTACGGGTTGAAATTTGCAAGGATCCTAATTTACGCTTCACTATGTGTAAATTACACAACAGAGGCACAAGCTTACACTCTAATTAGGTCATTGTCAAATTATACGGTGTAGTATAACGTTGCGTGAACCAAATCAGATGACGTTCTTCTTGGATTAAAGAGCTTCGGATAATCCAATTTTCAGAGATTATAAAGTAAACATTCTAAATAGCGATTTTATCGATCCGAGTCTTATATCTGTCGAAAGAATCTTTGTCTGCAAATGACAGATATTTCTCTGTTAGCAGTCAAGGTGAGAGATATAGATATAGATTAAGTAATGCGAACGATGACAATGCGCTTTTTTCATTATAAAGCAATTCTAATTTCATTAAAAAAGAATAGTTGTATAAATATTCCAAATAAGTTGTTATTATTATACACTGCAAATTTTCATTACGATTACATTATTTAGAGAAAACGCAATACAATTTAATAAAGCTAGAATAATTTTTTAAAAACTGAATTTTTGATTTGTTTTACCGATAATATCTATTACGTAATATCGTATTGATTATATCTAAATTATAAGAGATAATTCATTATTTTTCATGCAAGGTAATGATGATACTGGAAAATAACACGCGGTTCATATTATTGATATGTATACACATATCAATTGCATATTTATGTACAAGTAGATGATAATTATACGGTATATTATACATTTTATTTTAGTGAATTTTATCACTATATGCATAAACTCTTAAAATAGAAATAAATAGACTAATAACGCGATCACAAGCATGTGAGACTTTTCCGCGGTTGTTTTCAGAATTTTCCAGTCCTGTGAACAGGATACTAATTTTACAGATGTACGGTCGTTGCACTTTTCTCTTATGGTGCTGGCAGATTTCGCTGAAGCGTAAATAAAAATAAAAAAGATAAGAAAACATTTTTCTATGCAGATAAACTATTGCCTGTTTTCATGTGTTCAAATTAAATGCAATAATTTTCCTATAATATACGGTATCTTCTCTTTTTCTATAAAATATAATTTTCTTAAATCTATGAATCAACTTTCTCTTTCAATAATTAACTAAAGATTAAATTAATTTATGTATATAATATATTGTATATATTATATAATTATGAAAGAAGTAAACTTAACAAAGAGCATTATTAGAGTTGAAGTGTGTGATTCTTACATGAATATATGTATATAATATCTCGGATCTTTTATAAAGATACTATGTATAGTTCATCGTAATAATCGAGATTGCCTGTTTGCATCATTCAGCGTTGTGGCTTCCCATGCACGAAAAGACTTTATTGAAGGGTTTCGTCAACATAGAAATATCAATTGCGTACGAAATGAGAAAAAAATTCAAATTCATTCCGCTACAATTTTCCATCAATTGTATTAAACCAGAATGTCTTTCCGTGGAAATAATTATCACTTTTTAAATATCAGATCTTATTACATATACGTTATATTCCAATTTCTTTTGTATAAAATAAGGAAGTAGCTTTTATCGTCTATAAAAAAAATCCGTGTTGTATACATAGAAAAATTGGCATTTCTTATACGCCAAGAAATTCATACATTTTGCTAGGAGTGCCAACGTGTTCGCCATTTATAGAATTTGACGCGGGAATCAAGCACCGTCAGCTTGCGGCCATTCATCCGCAATACCTAAATGCGTAATGTCGCTCGATCTAGTATTCGGTGCCAATCCCGGTCTAGCATAACTCAATATTGGCCGGCTCACCGCCGTTACGTGGTTCTACCATTCGAGTCTTCGCCCTCGATTATTCTCTAGGCCATAGCAATTTCGATTCTCGCCTCGATCGATCTCCTCTCCAGCAGGAAATACGGTCATCTTGTAAACTACCAGTCACGCCGGACGCTTGCCAGACGTCTCCATTCCACAATCGCGACAAAGATAAGAGCAGTTTTCCCTCCAGCGATTTTACCGCCATAACATGGCTGTAATACGGAACGTGTAATTACAGTTAATTACACAGATACAATCTAATTTGTCTCGTGCATCATATAATATTGTTTGCGATAGGATTTTATAAACATTCTTCCCTGTTTTTTAAAAAATAAGATAATGTTACTGGGATATTTACTCAATATTTATATAATTGTTAAAAATCATGATTTTTATTTTTATGTAATATGTATGTTACATTGTAATTGTTCATATAAATATTGTAAACAAAGCAAAAAAACATGGTATAAATAATTGTGTTTTCTTACTTATTATTAAAAATAAATGAGATAATGCATGTATGCTGATACAAACATCACCGATTCAAGTTTTGGTAGCTTCATTGAAGCATAGAAAGTGCATTACATAAACATAGAGTACAGTGAGCAAGGCGTAAACGAGAAATTACACAAATACATTCACAGTAAATGTAATTGGCCGAATAACCACTCTAGATGATGAATAACAGCGGGAGACTGCGTTTAACGTTCCAAGAAATTACTACATTTACCAAAGTGTCTAGAAGGAGCAATAAATATGGAATGCAAAGATGTCCAACTGCTGCAATCGCCATAGTCGTACTTTACAGAAACTATTATAATATAACATTTCTATTATTGTTTTTTACTTTTGTTTATAAACATGATTATTTAAATAGAATTTTTTAAATCTAAAGTAAGTTCTTGTTAAAAAAATTGAAAATAATTTTAAGAAATCATATTTATCACACGATAGAAAATAATTTGTAAATAATAATAAATAATTACATATAATTGCAAATTTAATTGCATAATGTATGTTATTGATAAAAGAGATAATATTTATCATATATTTATAAATTGTTTGATTTATAATGAGGCAAGAATAATATATTGCGGACAATAATGGCAATCAGTCAGAATGCGCTTTTGGCTACAAAGTTTATTGGCATAAACTAATTCAATAAATTATGCTATTGTTATGAAAATATTAAAATATTAAACGCTTTTTAAATCTAAAATAAATATAAAACAAAACAAATTAATGCTATCGAATAAAACGTTAAATTTACAGTGTACCAAAAAATGTATTTTAAAATATGAAAGAAATTAGTTTATAAAATGGGACTCTGAACATATTTATACAATCCAGTTATAAATTAATCAATAATATTGTATCCGAAAATCCATCATTAGGACAACAATTTGAAGTTTAGTTGAAGCTGACAAATAACAATCATAATCAGATTAAAAAACGAATTTAATAAGAAAGATAGTTTATATATTTAAAATAATGAGAATAAAATAATATGGGTAGTTAAAGTAGCATATGCATCGACCTGAAATGTGACAAAAGCTTTAGCGAACTGGAATCCTTTCTATTTTATCGTAGGTTTACAAAGCCATCGCAACAGGTAGAATAGTTTCTAGACACTTACGCAATGTTACCGGATTATATCTGGTTGCAGCTACGAAAGCCAGGCAACTAAGATATCACGGTTCACGGAATAATGGCTCATGAAGTGATAATAGGGTTATCATTGAGATAGACGAGCAGCTATTAGTATTCATCGCCATAGAAAAATTATTCTTTAACTCATTAACTACTGATAATAATTGTATATTAGTAATTAATAGCATAATAATAATATTGAAGTCGCAGTATTAATTCTTAGCTACAATTATTAACTTTATAATTAAAAAATTTATATTGCAATTATTTTATTATATATTGTATTACCATTTATATTACAATTATTTTTGGGATAAGATACTTTTTAGCAATTAGATTTTATCGCGACATTATTGCATATCTTTTAGATAATTTGAATTATAATCTACATTACAAATTATAGAAAATTGCATGTTTATACTGCACTCAATAACCAATTATACTCAATTAAATTAAGTCGGGAATAACATGTTGATTGTTTAGTTATATGCGCCATAATGTCTTAACAAAGCAATATCTTTTATTGCAAACGAGATAGGATATTCATGATGTATTTAACGAGCCAATCAATGAGCATTAGCAATCAAAAGATTTAGATATGCAAGCTCATGCGTTAAACTAATTTAATAGATATATCTATATTGTTGATAGCTGACATTATCATTTAAATGATGTTCTATTGTTCAATTTCGCATTAAACCGTTGTTTCATTTTAAATTAAACTGCCAATATTTTGAACTTTAGATTTTATAAAGAATTATTTTCTAGTAATTCATGATCCTTTCATGTAACACGGAAAAAATACAAGGTTTTTAGTAACTATTAAGTTAATAAAGTTAAAAAAATTTAATAGAGTAAGAAAGATCTACATAGAAATATAAGTTTATTCTTTTTTTAACGTCGAGCAAAGTACTAATAAAGTATAATATGTTAATTAAAACGTATTTATTTGACAACTGTATATCCAATATGTTCTAAAAGATAGATTATTCTTGACAAGGGAATTATTAACATTGTAATTATTAACATTGTAATAAAGGTCTCTCTGGTTTAAATTAATGACATAATTTGTATTGTTTGTCGAAGTTACGAAGTAGATATTAATACATTATTAAATTAAGAAATAGGTTTACTTTTATTTGTGACACTTACAACTTAATTTAATAAAAATGTCTACTATTAATTGGCCTTATAATGCAAACTTTAAGAAATTAAAGTTTGAAGTATGCATGAAAGCATACTACTTCTTGAAAATTCTTAAAATGCTATTAACTGGACCAAAAATTTTATTTTCACATTCGTATTATATTCAATTATTTTACGATTAACAATCAATCTTACTTTATAAATCCATTATCAATGTGGAAAGTAGAAATTGTGAAATGAGATTCG
This sequence comes from Aphaenogaster ashmeadi, assembly GCA_003063805.1. Taxonomy (NCBI): domain Eukaryota; kingdom Metazoa; phylum Arthropoda; class Insecta; order Hymenoptera; family Formicidae; genus Aphaenogaster; species Aphaenogaster ashmeadi. Next base: position 2,021,852 of record NJRQ01000004.1, read on the forward strand.
GAAGAAAATCAATATGATAATAGATCTCTGGAAATTGTTCGTCTTTTTCCATTTGTTCATTCCACCACGTACTTCGATAACGTAGAATTACATTCTTTTGCAAAGCCAATGCGGTCTGACGTACCCGAGAGACCACCAACGTCCTTTCGCGCTGAAATTTTCGTAGTCATTTCGTCGAATCGATATCGCTTTGCGCAGTTTCATTATAAATCCGATTGCGATTTCGTTGAAATGCAAGTATTGCAAAACTCAATCAGGTTGTGAAACTCACTCAAGAAAAAATTTTCTCATCATCAATTATAGCATATAATTGCCATTCAAAATATCTGTCAAAATGAAATTGTATATATTTTCATATTTGGATATATGTATACAAAAAAAAAATATATATAGAGCTATATTATCATGAAAATTTTCGGGTATGTTCATATATTACAATTTTACATTTGTTTTTAAAGCTATCGAAATCATAAGTTAACATAAAAATGTCATAACGAGTAAAAAGAATCAATGAGATCAATTTAATAAAATTCCCAATTTGAGATAGTTTTAACAATACATTATCGTTATCTGCTTACATTAACATGCATAGATGTTATATATGTATAAAATTTTCAAAATATAATGCATATTCCTGGCAGTATGTATATTTTTTTAGACATTCGCTGTATATGCCTTAATGTTCTCTCAATGTGCCAAAATTTATTTATGCAACACATAAATATTAAACAATATCATACGATGTGTATTATGTGTATTATATTATGGAATTTTGCCCTTATCATCTTTCTTCACAATTTCACCATCGTTGTGGAACTTTGTTATGAGACCGTGCATGTGCAAATTTATAGTGGCGAGCACATTAAAGCCAATGGCAAGCAGTCGTGGCTTCTCATGTTATCCAATAGTCCACGGGTCCTGCAGGACGCATTCTCGTGCATCCGGAATGCAATTCTGACGATGAATGCAATAAGCGCGAGGAAAGTGCTATGTTTAGAAAACTACAGTGAAAGAATGCTTTAACGAAAATGGAACAGCACTTTCTATGAATCCACGCAGAAGTTTTATAACGCAGAGGAAATTTAGGACTGCAATAATTTGTACATTGAATTTTTTAGATATATGTACTAGCTTATCCTTCATTTTACTTATTTTATACTCTGTACGAAATTTTTGATTAATCTCGGGGCAATTTGATGATAAAAATTTGACTAAAAAAAATTCAATTCCTATCAAATAATTCTTATATTTTATAGAATCTAATTTGATAATATACATCATGTATATAAATTTGATTTTGCTATTATGGATAGAAAACAATGTCTAAAATATTAATTAGATAAAAGCACATATTGTGTGTTATTAGTTTACGTAAAGTAAATAAAAATAAAAGACTATGCTCGATGCATATACTTCTCAAATCTTTTATTAACTTAATTTTATATTTTATGTAAATCTGTACGTGATCCATACTAATAAAACAAGATAGCGTAATGACAAAATAATTACATACCGATAATTATAATATCATTAATGCATATTTTGAATTCATAATAAATTATTAAATTCAATAATCCAAAGATTAAATAACCATTATAAATATACAAAATTAATTACATAGTAGTTAAGAAAATTGAAAGCATATTCTGTAAACAGAATATTTATTTTCTGAGAATAACAATATGCTATTTTTAAAATATTAATATTTTTAAAAATATTTTTATAAATATAAAATAGCTACAATGTAATTTGCCACACTAATTTATTCCTTGTCTTAAAAAATATTTCTTCGTCTTGTACGTATATTAATTTCATATTACTTATTAACGTTTCATTTCATATCAACAAATATATGTGAATTTACTCAAGCCCATTTTAATATAACACTTCAATCATAAAGCAATTCACAATATCTAGTTAGATATATGGAAAAAACCGTCCACCGCGAGAAAATCACAGTTCGTAAAGCATAAAGCTTTTGGTTCGTTGTCATTTAAAATGGATATAGGTCAAACCAATTGGAAAGCTGCCAGCTGTGTGCTTTGCAAAGTTGGGCTCGGCTTGCAAAGTGGACATTCCTTGTTGATGCATTGACAGTCGAGGTTTTCCTTTCGCGAAAGACGTGCCTGCAATACTTAGTTTCTCATATACGTTTCAAACTATTTCAGTGATATACCGTAGATTTCAACAAATAAGAATAATTTTTAAATTAATATTTATAATATTTTCTAACATTAACAAAATATGGATAAATAATAACGTATAATTTTAGATCTCGTATGTCTTCTATGTGACAATGGATAATATTCTTATTATATTCAATTAATGTTAATTAAATATTTTCATGTAGCAAGAGATGCACACTGTCATCGGCTTTATACGAAATAAAGGGGTAGAATCTGAGATTCTATGATAATTACGCTTTTTGCATAATAGCCATGCATCATCCGTTGGCCGTGTGCCATTTTAAAGCACTCATTTTCGATCAAGAATAATAAGTTGCTACGTGAAATTAGTTTCTTTATGGACATATCGTAATTTGCAAGTCTTCTTCATTATTTTCTAGTTGAGATAAAAGATAATTTCATATTTATTGCGTGATATTACAAAATTTAGTGTTTTAACGTATATATTATTTTCTTATATAGAATAAAAACAGTTTAATATATGTATATAAATATTATTATCAAAAGAATTTTGGTATAATTATTGTAAAGAATTATTAAAAATTATTATTTCTTAATTACGAGAAGAAAAGCAAATAACAATTTTATAAACTAAATATAATAATTTTAAAAATAACATAGTTTAGATAAGATTATTAAATATTATATGCACGTTACAAATTGCAAAATACAGAAGAAAAAATATGAATAAATATTACAAAAAATAATTTTTTACGTATCATATGAGATATTAGAGAGTATAAGTCCTCTGAGACCGCCGATAAATAATATTTATTTAATTAATGCAAGATATACTATAAGGGAGCAATTCGGTATTACAGTTGCCTTACTCCCCAGGAAATTTGTATTTTCCATCTTCAATTTGCATAGAGCAAACATTATCTGTGAATACATGATTATCGTCGAGTTTCATTTACCACATGGCACTTTATAAGAACCTCATTAATGCGATAAAGGAGGGAGATATTATGAATAAATTAGCAAGAAGTACACATATTACGTACAGATAATATACTCTAAAGTAAATAATAAAGATAGACGCAAGATTCAATTACTTTTTTCGATGAATACGTATATGTGATATAGTTCTTCCATATCGTTTTATTTATTAAAAGACTATCAAATTCGATTTATGCTGAAAGCAATCCTCACAGTCGCTATCTAACCATTAGATAAAAAAACGGGCGAGCTTTGATCGTATGTCTGTAGAAAGGTTTATTGAGGGTGAGAAAGAAAATATGAAAATTCCTGTGTCAAAGGTGGCGTCGAGTGGACAAACAGTCGATGCTCAAGGAAATAAACGATTTAAGTTCCGTCAATGGCTTGAATTTGTATCTCTTCCATAAAAAGAATATAAAACAATTCAATATCTATTGTGGTAAATTTATATTTATCGAAAAGACTTATAGCGAAATAATAAGAAATAAAAATTCAGAGAGAAATTCAGTGTACCTTCTTACATTTACGCGTAGTATCTATTATATTATGCAATGATATAATACATTATATTATGTACACACTATATTATATTACAATATTGCATTATTGCATTTTTAAAAATAAATAACAAATTTCTTTCATCCTGCTGCTCATACTATTCATGAGAAAATACTCTCTCTTTGTTCCTCTTTCACAAAAGCCAGATTAAGTAAAGACCTTGTTCCAGGTACTGCTTGATCCCTTTCTGTCAAGGCTGATATAAACTTTGAACCCTTACATCGAAGAATAAACAATGACCCGTTTTCAACGAAGAAAGCTTTCAATTTTCTCATCTTAAGATGTTAAATCTAAGATGTATAGAGAAATACCAATATTTCTGGAATGTCAATATTTCTATGAATAATTTCTATGTAAACAGTATTCTAATAAGTAAACAGTATCATGTATTCTCGCAAAATAACAACTTGTCTTAAATCGACATATGTATCTTGATTTATATAAACAATATATATATATATATAAAATTCAATATTATGCAAATGATTAAAGTTGTAACTTAACTATTGTAACTTCTTACTTATTGTAACTTCTCAGAAACGATATGGACAATGCTCGACGAAAAATATGAATAAATATTCCCAAGCTTAAGATTATTTTGTCTATATTTCGCCTAGTTCTCAGCAATTGACCTACGAGAAAAAGAACGTTTACATTTTAAAACGTTCGATTGCAGAAAAATAGCCTCCACTTGAATATGTTTTCTGTTCTTTCTAGTTATCTGTCCTATTTTATTTTGCGACTAAAACAGCTGAATGCGCCACTTGCGCGCGGATCAATTGGAACTTCCCGATAATGCTTATGTACAAGTAGATCTCATACAAAGAGAAAATACAAGCATCTTGAACCGAAGAAATTTCTCGCGAAAATACCGTGACCCTTTTCGTAAGCACAGCTATAAGACAAGGCTGTAAAACGAAAGTGGTCACTTCTTGTGGAATGTATCCTATAAATGTGCAACGTGATTCCAGCGTCCATAAATATCTCACGTGTATGTATCTTTAATTTATCATACATCGTTACTATCAATATGTTTTAATGACTAATTCTAACTTCTTCGAAAATCTTTCTACAAAATCTTAGTCTCTTGATATCTTTTCTTCCTATAACGCTTCTTTAAATAAATATATTTTTTGTATATTTAGATATAAAATTATGTTTATTTTTATTTTTTATTAAAATATTTGGAGGAAAGATAAAGAATTCATAGAAGTACAGCATTTTTTAAGTTTTTATAAACTGATATATTCTATCCTCGGCATGAGCAATGAAATTCTTATTGGTATTTTGCCTGGCAACCGCAATTATTATGGATACATTATTCCTGAGACATTGTTATAGGTAGAAGATCGCTGTTACAAATTGATATGCAATTGCAGCCGCATTATGTGCATCCGGATGTGGAACGCACGGCACGAATTTCCTATAAAGGCGCGCATAAAAGCGTGTTACCACCGCCGATTCGGGTCAAAGGTACCATCCACAAGGGAGAATATGCATTTACCTAAATTTCCGCGTAAATCTTGCTAACGGATGTAAATATCCTGCGATGCATTTTAGACGTGCCTTACGTATCTGTGACACACAGAAGACGTAAATGTGTATCCAAGTGGAAAAAAGATATATTTTCTCACGCTCGATGTGCAAGAGAATTTTATGCAGAGGCGTTTCCACGTCGACTAAGGAAATCTTTGTTTCGAGTTTATGCGGTACCTTCTTCTCAACCATCTTTTTGAACGAGAACACACAAACAAGAGAAATAGATGTTATCACAAAAAACTATTCGTAGAATTTGTCTTAAAGCATATACACGATATGAAGAAATAATCCGAAAAAGTTTGCAGAAAATAATACATATTTTAGATCATTGTGCACATCTTGTTTCGCATATCTGAAAGTCTGAAAGATTACAAACTTACATGAAATACAAAACGAGATATGCTTCTTCTTCTCAACATATGTTTAAAATACTCGAAACAAATAAACTGGCAAAATTTTATCGAAATCTTTACGATATGTTCTTTAACAAATTCTATTATAAGAATGATATCAGTCAAACGTGTTATAATGACCGATATACATAGCCTCGAGTCACGGAAATAATAATTATATTGTTTGTATATGTACTCATAAATGCATAAGAAAGTTGCAAGCACAGTTGACTATATGTACGTGCAGTATGCACGTGTTTCTCATTATTATCGTTCTGAAAATGTAATACGAGTACTAAACCTATTCATAGCTATAACCTTCACACCTTCACTGTACCGTATGCCTTGTAGGATGCGATATATTATGTTTTCATAAAGCTTAGCATATCTACTCGCAGTAAAATGATGCAAGCGCTTAACTTGTTTACAGTTGTGTGCACAGATCATATTATGCTTTCGTAAAATTTAATACTTAATCATGAAATAAGAACAAGAAGAAGATTATGCCTTTGTCTATCATAAACGTTGAAGAAGTAACTCATCAAAAATATAAATATCATAATACACAAATAATTTTAATCGTTTATTAATTTACATTAATTTTATTGTCACTTTAAAGATTGTATTTCGCCATTTTTTATTTATTTGCTGTGTGTATGTAAAATATAAATTAATTATTTTGTTGTCGATTTTGGCAAATATTTTACAGAAATAGAATTTAACAGTTAACGGTTTATAGATATCTAAATAAACATTAACTTGCAAAGGTTCCCGCAGGCGATTGCAGGAGATGTAAATCTAGGGTCAACATGAAATATGTAAAATCCGCATACATATGTATGCACTAACCGCAACAGTACTATTTAGGTTTTATATCAAACCAAGAATTCAAGACAGAGAAAAATTTATATAGAAAAAAAGTGAAATTAAAAAAATTACAATAAAATTGATTATTATTATTATTTATTACAACAGCAAATTGTAATGATAATGCTATTTGAGATAGATGTTTGAATATATATAAATTTAGAAATAGATATAATTATGCTTTGCAAATTGTAATAGCATTAATTAAAGTTAATTAATAAATAGAATTGGGGAGAGAGAGAGAGAGAGAGAGGAGAGAGGGGAGAGGAATTAAAACTATCATAAAACAACTACTAACTAGAGGGCGTTATGTATATTATTAGCTTCAATAAATGCATTAAATACAATGAGCTTAATGAAATAAATTAAGAAGGAAAGATAATGAAGAAGTCAGTTAAAAAGAAGTATAAATATGAGATAATGACCATTTCCTTAATTCTACTTTAAAAATTGTAAAAGGAATTATCTCTAAACCAAATTCGAAGTAAAGTAGAATGAACGAAGTTACCATTGTAAGATCATTTTGTTCATAAAACGCGACTGCTATTCTTAACTCATTTCCGCGTTTTTTTGATACTTCATAAATTCATGCAAAGTTTCAAAGATGATAGCGACTTATATTACGCTCTCTTTGCAGACTTCAGAATTTTCATGCAATTTTTTAATGGGTAGCTTCTTTTTTTGTACATTGCTTTGTATGTACTGAACACTATTTTTTTAAAATTTTATTTCTGTAAAAAAGTTTTACTTTTAATAATTTACTCTCATTTTAATAATATATTCATCACTTTTTAATAATTGTATAAAACTTTCTATAAATTAAAATGCTGAGTAAAATAAATTATCGTGTTAAAAAAGTAAGAAATTCAGTGAAAAGTAAGACATTTCAGTAAAATATTTGTCAAGACTAAGTAAAGAAAACACTTATCTAATCCAAGTAAAACAATATAAGACATGACAATTGAAAAAACATACAAATAAAACGTGATTGTGCAGTTTTATTTGTATATTTTTCAATTTCTATGTTTTAATATAATTTAATGCTACAATCGACGTTTCACTTTTTATACGACTTGAATGCAATGTAATGCTTTCCTTCGTTTTCCGACTTCAGAAATCCATTTGTAAAGCGAAGCCAGTGAATATATGCAACCTCTGTCAATCGTGTTCTGATTGCAATCCTGCAATCGAAACAGAATCGTGGATTACGCCTATTCACGCGCTGATGAAATTCAAGCCATGGGGACTTCGCGGAAACCGAAGGAAAGCGCAAAGCGATATAATTAAGTGATCGCTTAAAGGAAGCGATTAAGCTGTCGCTTCCTTTTTTCGTAATTTCGGCAATCGCTTGGCGGGTAATCACCAACCAGACCCGAACGAAATTAGAATCTGCGAGAAAAGTTGAAACTGCTGAGAAGATAATCCCTGTAATAAAGTTTTTCATTTCACCGGTCGTATTGACCACGCTTGAATCTTTACTTCATCACTATAATCGCGCCATATAGTTATCATGTAATCGTATGTGTTGATTGATAGAACAAAACTGACGGACATTATTGATGCATGAGCTATGTCACTAGTATTGTTGTTCCGTATACTACATCGATAAAGTTTATTACACACACACACACGCACACGCACACGCACACACACATACACACATATACCCGCACGCACACATACACACACACACACATACTTTAGAAATACAGAATATGCAGAATGTCCCAGAAACACGAAACTGTGTTTCGATAATATTTTAAATAAGCATTTCTTCAACAAAAACGCTGATGCAATGATAATTTCCAAATTATAAGTAATTATAAGTGATATAATATAATTATAAATAATATGATTAAAAGTAAATGGCATTTCGCGAACTAATTCGCAGTGAACAAATGGATAATATTCTTCATTTAGCTTAAAGTAGATTTTAATAGATTTGAAATGCAATTAGAAAGATATTTAATACTGATAAATGAAGAGGATTAAAGTGACAGTTATGCTTTAAAAGCATTTCGAAGCTTAATAAATTCTGATAAGATTACAATTATGTAGCAAAACAGATATAACATCACTTTCGTGTAAGCCATAACAGTGATTAGATAAATACTAATGCTAATTCAATATGTGCATATGTGAATTTTGATCAATAGGATAATCGATCTAAACGGGGGCATCGTTTGCTTCAGAGTTTGAAAATGACGCAAATCCCGGTGCTCGCCCAACGGTAGCCATGGCAACAGGTGGCGTGGGTTCTCTCAACCCTCGCTCATCGTTATGGACAATCTTACCTCTTATGCTTTAGTCTTCTACCCAACACTTCTACCACTTGCTATCCACTAGCGATCATACTCTTTCGGTAGCAAACGCAAAGATCAATTGTTTCCTAACTTTGAATGCTAGTAACTTTGGATAAACTTTTTAAATATTCTAACCATATCGCACCATACTAGTATACAGTTGACTATATATGAAGACCCGGGGAGAAAAACAAGGAATGTCAGTTTTATACTTTTTCAGTAAAATGAATTTTAAAGTTCGTTATTTCCCCTTGTTATACTCGAATGTTCTACCATCATTTTTTCATTGATTAATACAGTTTTTAATCTTACTTTTTAAGTATTTAAAAGATGTACATTAGTTTGTAGTATCTCTTAAACGCTACAAAATGACGGCCATATCTCATTTTTAATAAAACTGACATTCCTTGTTTTTCCCCCCGGGTCTTCATATAATTTGACTATATACATTTTATTTTTAATATATTCTAGATTTCTTGTAAATACATATTTGATAAACATGACATCTTGTAAAAAAGACTAAATAGTGCTTATTATTATTAATATTAACATATTATTAATATTAAATGTTTATTTATTATAGATACGTAGGAATAATTTCTGTACATATGATATTATATTATGAAAAAATTAAATGAAATATATTAAAATTATATTGTTTTGTACAATCAATTACAAAATTGTTTATTTTAAACGTGCTCTAATGCTGTTACATGTCGCAGTATGATAACTTAGTAAGACTTACAAGAGTTCTTTATATTTTGGTACTTATCGATCTTGACTTTCCCCTATAATATTATCCCTACATGACCTGATTTCATGGTTGAAATAAGTTGAAACTGGAAATAGAGAATACCTTAACTAACGCGAATAATTTAAATTCTGTGGAAGTATGCCAGGGGCTATTAACCAAGTGCAATCTTGCTTGAAGCCATTACCGTCCTCATGGGTCAGGTAACTTCTACACAAATGATGACATTTGATCTGAAAATATTTGCGTATATAAAACATATATAATTCGGTATTATTTCTAGAAATATTATATCACCGTGCAAACAATTAATTTTCTTTTTGAATAGTACGACATGACTTTTTTATGATTTGAACACCAGTATACGGTATTTGCTTCTTGAAAGCTGAGATAGCGTATAAACGAGCTAGAAAAATTATTTATTTTATTAATTAAAATGGATATTGATATATTAATCGAAATGTTTATATAAACGACCGAACTGGCAAGAGTTTATTCAGTAAGTCTTCACGACGTTTCGACCATGGGTTTTGGTCCTTTTCAAGTGATCTGAGTCAAATGAATCTCAGACAAGTATGTTAACACAAAATATTAGTACAGTAATGCATTTTTTCCATGAAATCATCCACCTTTGTATATATTGTATTTAGTTGACTTCCAAGGAATGATGACGTGTTTGAGTGGATCTTTTCGTCGTTCCTGTAACTATTTGCTCACAATTATTAAATTATGGATCCGTTGTGATTTTAAGCAATAAATTATTACACATTCTCTGCTCTGCTCCTCGACTGAAGTCTTGTTTGTCACAGATGTATACAGTCCCAGACACACAAAATATCCTTTAGGTGGATGATTTCATGGAAAAAATGCATTACTGTACTGATATTTTGTGTTAACATACTTCTCTGAGATTCATTTGACTCAGGTCACTTGAAAAGGACCAAAACCCGTGGTCGAAACGTCGTGAAGACTTACTGAATAAACTCTTGCCAGTTCGGTCGTTTATATAAACATTTCGTTTAATTATTACGGGCGATATAATCTTACCACACTTATTAATATGATATATTAATGTATAATTACGTATTTTATTCTTCAAATCTTTAAAAGTAATTAATTATTATTTTATAATTTGTTAGTTATTTAAAATTAAATAAAATTTCAGAATTTTAATCTTTAAATACTTCGTAATAAAAATGTGTATAAGTCTGTAGAATATTTTATCCTTTAATAGTAAGTATATATAAGATTAAAATAATTTTACTATATTATCTTATTGCAGAAGTTATAGTAATTGAACACACTCGTCAGAGTCCACATTTCGCGAATAAAGAATGTCATTCATTTTTTATATGTAAGACATAAGTTTCAAGTTATACGAACCATTATAGGGTAAAATACGTGGTATTTCGCTGTGTGAATAGTAAGGTCGATAGTATACCCTGGACATTGATAATGTATTGCTGGAATGTGCCAACAGCAGAATCTAAACCAACATGTACCAATTTGCTCGAGCAGCGTCGATATCTCGGCTAACTCATAGATAACTCCGTATTGCACGATTCCGTTGCGACTGATACCGGTCAGTGTACTCATTGTGTACTCGATATACAATTACGTCAGTAATTGTCCCATCGATCGAAGTAATATCGTTGCATTGTCATGGTAGAGTATGCGCGAAATTCACATACTGCGAATCGTGAACCGATTCTTCGGGTTCGGTGCACATTGTCCGTCGACCGTTAGCAATGTGATTTCGATCGAATGCTTGTTTTTGAAGGTTGTGAAATGCTATTAAGTGTTTGGCATATGAGATTCCGAGGTCAGCTTGCCCACGCACAACGTCGGATTAAACTATTTTGTTAAGAGCTTATTCATAAGATTGGCGAAAATCGCATGAATTATTAGCATATTATAAATTTCGACTAATATTTAGGAAACCTAAATTGATTTAAAAATCGAAATTTGCATCTCGATTTTTCTTGTACATCCGTTTTCTTATTTTAATGCAGAATTAATAGAAGATATTTAAAAAGATATTTAATCTTTCTTTTCTAAAGATTATATTGTCTGTGATTATAATATCTGTCTATTATATGTTACGCGAGAAGAATTTTTAAAATATAAACAAAAAGAGAGAATATAAATCAATTATATGTTGCAAACAACCCTAATTGTTTATAACAATAATCTATCCTTAATGAAAATCAAAATTTATAACTGCAGTAATAATCAGAAATATTACTTAAACATTTAAATTAATAAATTAAACAATTCTTCATCAATTATTCGCGTCTAAAAGTTCTGCAATTACTAGCCAAAAGTATGCTGTGTAGGAAGTAATTAGTCGGAAATAAGATTCATTCTTTTATCGTATTGTAGTTTAATTGTAATAGCGAGAGCATTGTCCATCGTCTGAATAGAGAATGAAGTTAACTACTTTTTGTTCTAAGAGCGTGTCTTGCGAACTAATTGCAAGTTAAGTTAAAGCAATAAGCCGAAGTTGAAACTTGAGTATACAAGAAGCATTTATCTCAATATATGTATGTTAACCACGGTATATTAACCACGATAAATCAGATTATTGATGAATATCTCACGTTAAATCTTTTTCAGACAAGATTTTTGCTAAACTTTTTGCAGAATGAATGAATAAATACAAAATATATTTTACATGTATTTAAAAAGCAGATAAATATAAGTTTAACTTAAATATCACACAATATCATACATAATCCAATATGATAAATTCTGAATAATTTTATTACTTTCGTTGATAATAGTAAAATTAATTTTTGTATTATAAACATATTTTGGTAAAAAGAAAGACGATATAATTTATTATATGTCCGTTAATATATGATTGATATTTTACTGCTCCGTAGTTTTATATATTATTATATAGCATTATAGAGAAATATTATTCGGATATAGCTATAACGAAAACTTTCATAGCGTCTCGATCGTTTGTGGTTATCGATAACCACTTAAGCAAGCAGCCTGCTTCTGACATTAGGCAAGTGCACCTCGTAAATCGACATGGTAGAAATGTCAGAGTATTTCTAAGCATATGTATGTAAGCAACATGTGGATTGGACATTTTAATGGACTTTCGCATAACGATGGGTGAAAGCAGATACTAAAATTTCTCGATGTCGTCACAGTTTTCTCATTTTCTGCATAAAGCACCGAATGGATGAAATTTATAGTGCGGCAAGAAAGGAGCACCGTAAATTGCAAAGGGCCCTCTGAACGAAAATTCTGTACCTGTGAATAAAGAGGTTTCTCGTATGGCAAGCCGTTAGCTTTTGATATGTATATTAAATACTAAATTTCGCTACCTTCTCGCACATTTAACTCCTTCGTAGCAGTAGATACATATGCAGCTAAAGCCAAGAGTATAAATTTTCTTGAATAAATGTAGTAAGTTAAACTAGACGGTGCTCATATAAATGAAAGGGGGAATTTTATGCTCGATTTTATTAAGTACCGAGATATGATTATTTATTTAAAATTTAAAAAAAATACTATAAGTTTTAATTTGTATACATATGTGTATGTTTTAAATTTATTTAACTTATTACATCTTATTATAAGAGTACTCTGATACTTTTGATTAAGACAGCATTACTTATGCTTACTCAAGATTTTACAAGATTTTATTACAAATGTTTAAGGTTATCAAAAGATGTTTGAGGTCTTGTTAAAACTATTCTTTAATAAAATAAATAAAGAAAAGCCGAGATAAATCTTGGTCTTAAAGTTTTTCACAGCTCAAAAGTGCATTAGGCTCGACGTCATTCGTTTATTAATATTATCTTCTTTGGATACGTATACGTAACGTTCGAAAGCATATATTTACAATACGAATTATTTTTTAAGTTTAAAAAAGCTGTAGGCATCTACAGCTTTTATCACCGCAACTAACAGAAACATATTTCTTTTTTTGTATCTAAAATATATTATTATTATTATCATGCAAATAAGAGAGTGCATATATACATATTTATTGTATTAAAAAATATTCGGTTTTTGCCTTATAGACTATATATCGATATGATAAAAAGGCGTGGTGTAATGGATAATTTTTAAAGTTGGAGACTAATTGCGCCATGACTCATGTATAGAGCACTCAGTGGAAGCAAAATTATTTACTTCGTGATTGCAAAAAAAAATTAAATAATAAAAATAAATGAATAATTTTTCTGGCATTTGACAGTTTTTTTTTCCAAAATTCCATAAAAAGTTATATTTTTGTCTGTAAACTTTAATATATCTAAAATGTGTCGCGTATATTTTAACATGCAGACTTAAATATATACTTTTTATAAATTACTTTTATAATATTTATAAAATTAAAATTTGGTAAATTTCTATATTAGCGTCGTCACCTCCGATTTGCTTCAAAATTTACATGCAACTTTCTTTTGGTCTACAATTAAGAGTTATAATATTTTAAAGCAGGGCAAACAATATGTCGTCCTGGGAAAAATCGTCAAGTGGTCGTTTTAAACGCTATTCGGGTTAGATTCCCATAACTTTGACGTCGTAATGTAAAGGTGATTTCCGAAGGGAATTTTAGCGGACAATACGGGAAAAATAATAAAAAAATTCTAGCATCAATAGTTTCCAAGATATAGCAACAATATGAATTATATTTTG
>NJRQ01000004.1:2044339-2090040 GCA_003063805.1 Aphaenogaster ashmeadi
AAATCCAACATTATTTGATCGAAGGTACGAAAACCCATGTAAAATGGGCATCTAAAAATGCCTATTTCTCTGAATTAAATCATTGTTAGGAAAAATCCTTACAGTATGTTATGAGGCCCACTTAGATGAGTAAAATGACGTACTTTGAAACCAATCGGAGGTGGGCCCAAAAACCGGCCTTATTGACCCTCCTCCTTTAGTTTAATGTTGAAAAGACCAAATTGCTACTTCAGATATTGTGCGACATATATTGGTACTGTGCTATTAATACTAATAGCACCTTTATATGTCGCAGAGTACTTGCCAACTCGGGTCTACAATTTACTCGAATGTGAGAAGCCGAGAGAAAGGTTAATAAAAGGACCCGACAAAGAGAGAATGAGCTGTTGCTTGAAGGAGGAATATTTTGAATACGTGCCAACGTTCACCGTCGGTATTAGTTCAGTTGTTGCCAAGTACTACCGGTTAATATTAATAAATTACCGAAATAAGGAAAAAAAGGAGTGAAAAAGTTGAAGATGCCTTTCGATATCATTTCACTTAAATGGTATTTCTTCTTTAAAATTAAACGGACATACGATTACATCTACCGTCTATATATATTTAATTTGTTAATGAAAAATTATTCAATAATATTTTATTATGTTTGATAAAAATACGCAAAGTTGATAAAAGTATTCGAAGTTGCGTGCTATCTGCATAACAATTTTATTTTATTAGTTCAAAAATTTATGTTTATATAGCAACTGCTTAAGTAGTGCTAAAAAATAACTATCGCATAAGTAAGCCTCCTGGGAAGCATGAAAAAATACGAAGTAAAGAAGTAGGAAAGTAGAAACATGAGTAGGCAAGTAAATAAAAAATTCACATTTAAAGTAGTATAAAAAATTTAACTTTAGAGTGCTATTTGTCATTAATAATATAGGTTTCGCAACACATAATATAGTTTATAATAATATATATGCTGCCGTGTTAAGTTTTGCACTTGGATAAAAAATATGCAACAGAAAACTGCGCTGTTAGTGCTTTCAGCACGTAAGAATATATACACGTTAGAATATATACGTCTTTTCTGTTGACATTAATTTATGTGCTTCTGTAAAATGCGAAGCATTTACGCGTAATTTTCGCATTTGTCGGAAGCTTGTTTACCGTGAATATGCACATAACATATTCCATAAATGACGTACTTTTTCTGATCCAAATGATTTCTTCATTCTTTAACGTCGGTGTAAAAGATTTTTTTAGCTTTTTAAAGCCGATAAATATTATTTTATTATTGTTTATCGTGTCTGAAATTTTTTTATAGACGCTATATTGATTAAGAAGTTAAAAAATATAATGTTACAAAAAACGCTATAGTTAAACATAAAAGCTCTGTAACGATCGTGTTTTACAAATAATGTTTCTTTTTTAAATATAGAATACGCATGTGCAATACATCTTTACTGAATTATAAAATCAGACACAATAAGATGTTTCGTGTTAATTGGATTCACAAAACGGATTGTTAAAACCACTTTCATTGTGGACAAAAATATTCGACGACGAATCGATCATGTTCAACGATGAGACCGAGGCGGTGCGATTTTATTCATTTCTGCAACGATGGCGGTCGACTAAGTGGTGCTCCGGGACACCCTGAGTGGACGAAGCCTCTTCGTGTGGGGACGAACGAATGGAGAGAGCCGTGAAGAAGAAAAAAGAAGTGACGAAAGGTGGATTGCTGACTGGTTGAAAAATTAATGGGTCGAGTGTCAGGTTGGGTTAACGTGGGTGTGGGGAATTCAAAGGGCAGTACCGCGAGTTTTAGTCGAAGTGTCGTTATTGAATGGTTTCGTTTAAATAAATTTTCCTGTCGACTAGATCTAGTAGCATTCGCTTTTCTTTCTAATCTTTGTTCATTCTAAATATTTCTAGCATGCATTCGCGATTAATATTTATTTTTTTCTTTTTCTTTTTGCATTTGGTGTGTGTATGTGTGTCTTTTAAAATATAGATATAGATGCAATATTATATACGTCATACATAAATTAAGAAAGTACACACAAATTTAAACAATTGGATCTTTTATCCGACAATTTAAATTATTCCATTTAAAAAATTGAGGTATTTGAAGACGATCAAATCTCGAATTGAGATAAAAGTTGAGAAGTAGAATAATAATGGACAAATGATCATTGGACGAGAAATATAAATACAGAAGGCTAAAGGATTGCGCAAAATTTTCTTTTTTGAAAAAAATTCTGTTGCATTTACCTCTTATACTCACTAATATTATCATTCTTTCATCTCACGGGCTTTTGCTTTTTCATGTCTTTGCTTGACCCGAGCTAGGAAATTACAAGGTAACATGGACGCGAACATATTATGCGTGCAGGCACAGCATGCTGCGACACGGCCAATTTTATCTCTAGCGAAGTGTGCTTCCTGGGCGCAACATGTTCCTTAATTACGATAGAGATACAGCGCTAAGCGCCCGTCTGTTAGCATCTATGTAACAGTAACGCTTAATTCTAATAAACACCTCAGGTTCTCTCTGATTAGCGAGTTATAAGATAAACAAGATTAACTTATCTCACAATCCGTAATATCTAAAAAAAGTTTGTAACAGATTAAATATATTACTCATTCTTCAAATAAATACCTCTTCATTCAATATAATGCGTATAATTAATATATCAAACATACTTCTTGAATTCCATGTGAAAGTAATTAAATACTAAAAATAAAAATAGTCAAATTTACGTATTTAATAACTTATGCAATTAAAATATAATATAATAAATAATAACATTTAACCCCTCAAGGGTACACATATTAACTCACTCGGGCCTACGGGTACACTGGGCACAAAATACCCAGTCGCAGTTTTTCGTTTATAATTTCACTCTTAATTCAACGTAGAGCTTTTT
Source organism: Aphaenogaster ashmeadi (assembly GCA_003063805.1). Lineage (NCBI taxonomy): Eukaryota > Metazoa > Arthropoda > Insecta > Hymenoptera > Formicidae > Aphaenogaster > Aphaenogaster ashmeadi. The sequence goes on from NJRQ01000004.1 coordinate 2,047,255, forward strand.
TTTTAAAGTTTATGCAATTCTGTGTAAAACGAACCCGTAATCGATTAGGTTAAATAAATTTAAAGCGGAAGTATTAATCATTGAAAAAAAGAAAAATTTTCGAATTTTCGCGTTTTTTTATTCAATCTTCAATATCTCCGGTTCTAATTGACGAAAATAAAAATTTTAAAAAGCATTTTAATGCGGAAAAGTGGTACTTCAACGATATGATAACCGTTTTTTGATACGGCTTTTAAGCTCGTTTCTACCTGATCCTTATACCACCCGAATTAAGTTACGGGTCTAATGTACCCAGGATACCCTTAAGGGGTTAATAAATAATAGCATTTAACATAACGATTGAAAAGCATGTCGTCATAAATAAATTTATTAAAGCGTAATAGAATTATTACGTTTCTAAACATGGAACTAAAAAATATTTTTTGAATACATTCGTAATTAACTTTACGTACTAAAAGAATAGATATATAAGATGTTAATGTCTTGTATTGATATATCCATTTTAGTTTTCGGCATTATTAGAGATAAAAATAAATCTATTTTATGAGCCACTTCCAGGCTTCAATTACGAAAGAAGGAAGAGATAAAGATCGCAGATAATTCTTAAGAATTAATGACGTGAAAAAATCTTTTGATAAATCTTTGCGTTGTTAAGATGTAACATGAGATGATTAAACAATGAAAATATAGTGGAAGTGGTAAAGTTGCGTATAAGCTTATCGATTTATTTCACTGAAGATACGTCCTTCAGAGAAAATAAAAATATCACGCATTATATAAGGCCGATATTATTACGCAATTAAGATCTAATAAATTAAAGAGAGAAAAGATGCACTCTTTATAGTAAAGATTTTCTAAATATAAGAAAATTATTTTTTGCTTTATTATAATATTAATAATCATCTAAGTAGATATATATGTTTATAAAATAATGTAAGAATATTAATTTGTTTGATAGCTATTTTACCCTAATTTTATATTTGTAGCAAAATTTATAAATGTAATGTAATTATGTCAAATAGAAACAAAATATACAAAGCAGAGCAAAGTTGCAAATTGCTAATGTAAGGAATCTGTAATAATTTTGTAAATAGCACAATGCAGTATTAGTCATCTATATTATAAGAGAATCTCATCACGTAAAAATTATATATGGTACTGTTGCGACGCATGAAACAAGTTCTGGTACTCCAATTCAACTTCGTAGATGCTTGCGGATGCATAGAGGTTCTTTAATGAACATAATGAAACGCTCGTATGCATTCAAAGCGCTTCTGGCAGATTACTTACGTGTTATAAACGTGTTATATAATTCTCGATTTCTCTTATAAGACAGTTAATATCAAAAACTTAATTGGATATATGTCAAAGTTACTGATGCGACATGAAAAAGTGAAGTCATCCTATCAATCCGTCATATGAGATGAGAAAGATCATCCATCCTGCATCAATGATTTTACGGATCATATGACGCCATTCTCGTTGTTGTCCGTCGAAGCCGAAACCTCGTTTGATTGATGACATTGCACATTCGTTCGATATGCGCTTCTAACGGGTGACTTGCTATATTCCTATCTTTCATCTAACTCTTTTAACCCATAACGAAAAATAAAATCTGTCTCACCAAACTATTTTTTTGCTTCACATATATTTTTATATATTTGCCAATATGTATATTTTTATGATTAATCACTTATACATTTCTTTTTCTTTTAGGAATTATAATGCATAGATAAGTTCAAATATCGAAAAATTAGATAAAATTTAATTGTATAACTTTATTTCTATCTTTTAGCATTTAATTTTTATCAATTTGATATTGTGAAAAACATTTTTTTCGCATTTATAGTTAATAAAAATATAAATTAATTATCATTTTTTAATATACTAAATAAAATATGTTAATAAGAAGAAGAGCATGTAAATATCATTATGTAATATTTATATTTATACAAAAAAATAATAATTACAATTCTAATGTATCATTAAAAAATATATTAAATATTATACTAAAAATATTATATTCTCAAAACAGTTTGGTGAATTAAAACAGTTATATTGCAACAAATGTCTTCAGATAAGAAAATTCATGTATCTCTAATTCTGAAAGCTTTCCGGATAAAAGCTTTTTGTTTTGCTTCGTTGAAACCCACCATTTCCCAGTTACACAGCGATAGTGATATGGTACATTGCTCTAATGATAAGACATTTACTAGATAGACGTTTACTGATACCACACCGGCAAAAGTTTCTTTCATTGCAAAAAAGTAAACTTTTAATTTTTAAGGTAATTTTTTAAATAGCTATTTGTGAGAGTAGTATATATAATAAAAGCGATTTATATCTGAGATATTTAGATTTTTCTTAAAAACAGCTATATTTAATTTATCTTAAAAAATAATAGCAAAATAGTTACTTTAAATTAAAAAAAATAAATTCGAGCAGAATTTTAATAATTTTTGATGCTAATAAGCATCTATAAGAAAGATGCTTATTAGCATTCTTATAAATGCTTATTAGCATCAAAAATTATTAAAATTCTGCTCGTTAAATGAACCAAATCCGTGGTCGCTAACGTAGTAAGAATATTTCTAATTAATCAATTTAGCCAGTTGTCGTCGAATATAATTTACTTTGATTTGTTATCTATTTACTGGCGGAAGACCAATTAATTAGTTTTTTTTTTCTAAAAATTTTTGCATAGTAGCAAAGTTATTTCTTCAAAATATAAACTTTTATATAATAAAAATTTTTTGTGTTTTCTTATATTAAGGTTAAGATAAAATATAAGATAAAATAATATATATGCGTAATATATTTGTCGTAAAGAATGTTTAATTTGGAGAGCATTCCAGGCGAAAATTGCATTGAGATATCTTGGATAGTGCAAATTGCTAAATACGTAAGGCATTTAAGTATCGTCGAAACATTACGTTCTCACTATTACCAGTAATGATAGCCGGCTCGGAAGAGAAGAACAGCCGTCTTGGCTCGATCGTGAATCCTTTGTTGGTTTTACCGTACGAAGTGCATTTTGGATTTGGAATCAAGCCAAGACATTCCTCTGACAGACTTATAGGATCGTACGTTTACAGCGGCGCTATATAATGCCAGGCCGACGAATTCTTATCGATCATTTCAATGAACTTTAGTTTACTCAGAAAGCTTTGTGTGTGGGGAATAAGAGTGGTGCAACATTATCTGTGCGCGCTTTTAGCGTTGATGATCTCGTAAAAAGTGTTAGAGGAAAGAATGTCATATTTTTATAGCATTAACATTTCTATACGTGCAATCTTAAAATATGTATTTATACTTTACGTTTATTTTCGTCCAAAATTTCGAAAACATATTCTATTCTTGAGCAGATACCATTTCTATATATATATGTCTGGGTACTTACCTGAAACAGAAAGAAAAATACAACGTGAGTATTAAAAAATGTTTTTATCGAAATATTATTTTTACCTTTATTAATCTTTTATTTATAATCACTTTTATTTCCAAAATCTTTTTGTCATCGAATTTATTATAATACCAAACAGTAATAAAATTTTATATTATAAAACAAGAGATGGTAGTTTCTTCGCCAGTCAATTAAACAATAAATTAAAGAAGATGTATTCGACGTGTCTGGCAATTTATTGAAGATGTTACATCAACAACGACGTTTCGATCGTGAATTACGATCCTCCTCAGGTTTATAGAGAGACGAACAAAAAACAATCCATAGCTCAACCATTGTGCACGCAATAAGTCACATCTATGGAAAGTATTGTTCGTCGATATGAAATAGAATTAAAATTTTTGTCAATTTGAAAGACACTATACGGAATTCTAACGGACACGAATCAGGAAAAACGTCCAAACCACACAGTATATGAAACAATTAAGTATTTTATATTATATAACGGATTATAAAAGTAATTCTTAAAAATTAGCGCGTTAAACATAAATTTTTATAAAATAAATATAAAATACAAAATTATTTATATACATATTGATATAGATATACTATAAGTTTATTTTTTTAATGCAAATTTATTAAAAAAGGAATGTAAAAGGTTGACATGTATGTGCACTCACTCTGGATGAACAAATTGTGCAAACGAAATATCCTTGAATGAATAGTTTCGTTTGACAATGAATTTACTAGTAAGCAGTAATTTTCGAACTACGAGAAAATGTTGTTAATTTATAACAGCAGTATCAGGAATAAAAAGATATATAGATTAGAGAGCTAGAAATACCTGATACACTCTGTATTATCCCGTGCAAACGATGTGACGAACATAATAGACTGCTTCGGAGTAGATGAATTTCTGCCAGGTATCCCTTGCCCGGCATACCGCAGAAACTTCGTAATTTCTACGTATTTCAAGCGGAGTAACCGCTAAATTTCAAAGTTAATCATACGAAATTGCTTGAGAACTCCCAATGAGTATACGACATTGTATGTAGTGCCATAAACTACTTTCGAAACACATACATCATTGATAATTATCATTCTATTGACAGTGTTAATTTATATAACACATATATAACTTGAAAAGAAGAAGACCAAATAAAAAATATTTGTCTAATGTTGATGTTTCTTCAACTGACGCAAAAAGCTTGCCAATCCGAAAATGTCAGGTCAACGTAAAATGTTATAGAAACGCAGTTAGACATAATAGTATTTTTGAGTATGTCGTGCGAATTTTAATTGTTATCAAAGTACCAAAAACTGTGGCAATTCAATTGTCGTTAACTCCAACATCTGTAGGAATATGATAAAAAATAATTTTGGCTGTTTTGTAACATATTCTGTAATAAATTTCCAAAGTTTGTTTTAAAATCAGTTACTTTTATGAATTACAAATTAAATTTTTAATTCCTAATCGCACTGTAATTGGCAAAAATAATCTGCATCAAAATAATTCACGTCAATTTAGATCAGAAAAAAGATGCTACAAATTTCCAAACTAAAATGTAGAATTGTCACATCACTATTCTGAGTTGTACACGTGCAGTGTTGTTGAATTTATGAATGAACGAAACATTTACCTTACAAATATTTGACGCAAAAGCAGCGCATAAATCGAATCATATACTGCCTCTCTCTATCATAGTTTGTTCTGCTGACTAAGTATCGTAAATGCTATTGGCTCGATACAATCAGATTACGGACTTGTTAGCATAATGATATTATCGGTATAAAACTACATATATGCAATCATTTAATAACGATGTAATAAACTTTGTTCATAAATAATAACATAGTCATTATCTTTTATTACGAGCGTAAAATTTATGTAAGCGGCAGACTAGCTAAAATACATTTTTCATGATGCCAAGTTCGCATTTTTCTAGAACTGCTGTCTTCTTTTTATTATATTTTACAATAAAGAACTCAACATTCTCTCTTCTTTTCGAGAGATACTGCGATATCAAAATTCACAGTCATTTTTCTCATGTATGATACCTTTTTCTGTGTGTATTATATACGTGATACAAAAATGTTGATTTATAGAACATAAATGTGTCTTGATTGACCGATTTAACTATAGCGAAGATCTAGGAATGCGAAAGATCAAAAACAGAATAGGCAATATATTAGTTATTTAATAAAAATTACATTTAATTTTAACTAATAATATTAAATAAAATAATTCTAAATCAAGATTAATTTTGCTTTGAATTGTTAACTTTTGCTCACATATGAGAATTTATGCAAAAGTATATATCCTTTTTGTCCGGTTCTTCCTATATTATAAAAAATATTGGAAAATACAGTTGAACTCACATTCAACTCATATAACCATAAAATCGCAATCTCTGTCGTATACAAAATAAACATGTGAAAATGTGAAGCTTCTCTTAACTACAAAAAGACTAGAATTTGAATTTTTTTCTCTCGGGATTCTTCTCATATAGTTCTACAGAATCCTGGCGCATTGCGAAATTGATCGAAGTACATGCGTAAATATCCGCGGTTTAAACTCGTCGCGAAATGTTTGGATTTTGTCGGATCCGTTGCATTGTTAAACGTGTAGTGTCAAGCTGGCTGGCGCACAACAGTGACGTTTCATCCATTACCGATAACCATCGGCACGTTAGCAGCGCTAACGAAAATGGGAGTGTTACGTATAGTCGCGTGTACAGGCGAGCTTTATCAACTGTGGAATAGCGGAAGAAAACCGAACGACAACGGCGACGACTCATTTCTCGCCTGCCGCGATCCATTATTGTCGCCCGACTTGTCACTTTATCGGACCCTATGTTTAATTCTCATTCCGCCGCTCTGCAAACTTTGTCGTCATAACGGCGGAGAATGTGATGCGTATTTTTCTACCATATCCGTCGTAGTGATGTATCGTCTCGTTCGTCTATACCCTGTAACGACGTCGTTTGTTTCTTCCGAGACGTATGTATGTTCCCGTCGCGATATTTTTAACACGAATAAGAAAACGAAATTGAAAAACTTTGACGTATCGCCGACGTCAACGGCAATTTCTCGGCGAGTTTTGACGTGGTATCTGACAATGAGACATTTAACACAGCTAAACAGGACTGCTCATTATCCGATTTTAAACATTTGTGAATAGAGAATCGGAATTACATATATCATTATTATAATTTTATTTATAAAAATTATTTAATAATTACAAAATGTCAATTGTGTTTTTATATGGCTAAAAAAAGAAATAATTGTACCCACGAAGCAAGATAGTCGAGCGTTGTTTCAATTAGCGACCCGTCGTTTAAATTATCTTATAGAGGATACACAGAAGATATTTTAACGATTTACATTTTCACTAGTTCTTTGCAGGCTTTGTGCAATTTCGTAACGAAATCTATTGTAGAAAAATCGACCAATCAATCATCGATCGGCTTCATTCTATGATACGCAAACCCAATCATACCATCAGCTGTGCGATCGACCTCGTTTTATCTGTAGCGAGAACTGATTGAAATGAACTAAAAGCTCGTTTTTGCGTTGCCTAGGAACAGAGAGAAAATTAAATATCACAGTGCAAACGATTCACTGTTCGTTTCACGCGGTGAGAGGAATATCAGTTCTAATTACAGAAAGGTTGTTGCAGAAGAATTTGTATTTTTTTTGTTAGACGTAATAATATTATCACTTCACGTTTATTTATACATCACTTATTATTGTTGCGCACATTTGCCGTTTTTACGATTTGCCGATGCAGCTCATTCAAGAGCTACAGTTCAATTTTAGAATCTGCGTAAGCTCAACAGAACATTTATTTCGCGGGTTTGTTTATGCAGAATAGAACGGACTTCCTTTTACATTGAAAATGTATTTTGAAAGATATAGTTTACTTTACCGAGTTGATTGAAATAGCAAAACATACTTGACACAAAAGTGTATAAGTTCAATACCTATCTTGCCACTTAATTGTTAATTATTAATTATTAAATAATAAATTTTACGAATTTAACAATTTCTAAAACAATTGAAAGTCAGAAATTTGACTGTTGCAATCTTCGTAAGAAAATAATTATTTTAGTGTCAAAAAAATAATTACCTTTATAATGAAAATAAGTATGCTGATCTAACTAACATTGTAATTCTAATAGTAAATTGCATACCAAGTAATATTATTACTAATAGAAATTGAAATGCTACGTTTGAGTAAGGTATCAATAATTTAAACATTAATTAAATGTAGAGTTTCATTAATAAATTCAATCTGTAATTTTAAACACAATGCTCGATTATATAATTATGCATTATACGTATCATGTTAGCTAAACTTAATATAACACACATACACAAAGAACCATTCAATAATTTATTATAATTGGAGATTTCTCGGATATATATATGTTTTACGACTTATCGTTAGATCATATCATGTCACATAATTTTTTAAATTTAATTTCTGTAATTTATTTGATTTTGTCTGTTTTATTCTAATATCAAATAATTTTACCATTGTGTGTTTATATAATAAAATTTAAAAGAAGATTATAAATGTCTAAAATAAAAATCTTAATCATTGTTCTTGGAAATATTGTAAAAAAGGAAGATATTCATTCAATTCTGTCAATTAAACAAAATTGATTACTAGTTTTATATGCAAAGTGAAAGTAGAGCGTCAGAATGACACCTTGGCGATGCTTGAATTCCCCATAAGCCCGATAAATCGAGAACGTTTCCAGGCTCTGGAGGAAACGCGGCTCATCCCGGCTTCTCATAAATTCCCAACATTCATGGCACGACATTTACGTGGGCGCAAGTCTGCTCGAAGTTTTGCTTCGTGGTTGTGCGGCTCGCAACGCATATGCAAAATTCTCCCTTAGATGCATTATGCTGTCTTTGTGATATGACCATTCGAATCTGACATTATAACAGATTTTTCTCACCAAAAAAGAACATGGAGATAGGTATATTAAAAGAATATAAAAGCATTTAATGCAAATTCGTAGTCATAATTTGCTTTACAACAAAAACTATTCTAATTTGCATATGAAAATTATGTAAATTATACTTGTTCATTAGATTTATAAGATGATTACATATTTAAATAATACTTTGATAATATATAGCGTTAAAACATATTTGTTATTAGTCTGAGGTAAATTAGTTATATGCAGACACACATGTTTCAGAATACTTTGTACATTTATCTGTATTACATTTTTCACGATTATTATTCTTCTTTAAAAAATCCAGTTAACTGTTATGCATTATACAAAAATATGTCTATCTAGGATACATTCAAACATGTCATGCGATCAAAAAAGATTTTTAAAAAAAAGTTTTGATCTGAAAGAAAATATATGAATTATGTATATTTATTGAAATGATTATCAGAAAAGTGTACAAATTGTATGTATAAATTGTTAGATATTAAATATCTGATATAATGTAATAATTGTTAATAAATTTGTATTTAGATTGTCCGATTATGAAATTATATACTATTATAAATATAAAATAATTTAAATTAAATTAATGAAATAATGTCTTCAGATCTTATAGATTTGGTATTTATATGATTTTTAATGAGCAGTATGTCATATCTCGTATTACGAAGGCAGTTCTCAAATCAAGTTTATTTTTCTAAATAATACAAAATCACGCAAGTAAAAAGTATCTTTCAAGAGAGCTTATTTTTTAAATGTTTTTTTGTGGTAGGTCCCATACACTGTCGTATCAAATGATATGTACTTGATGTCATGTGCTCGCAGCTTACGACAAAAGAATTGTGTCCGTATGAACAAAAGAACGGATATAAACCTGTAAAATCAATACCATTCGTGCTCCACTATCGATACTAATTGTGTGTTATGCGGTGTACAGCGCATCCTCTTGTGGGTGGCTATAAATTAAATCTGATAATACACAACACCACAGTAAATTAGCGAAGATTAGAGTGGCCATCGGTTATTTGTTCATGAGTATCACGATTTCGGACTGATTTTTTATTTGGAACACGTATGCTATCGTGGCGTTCTGCCTGCTGATGATGGTTTGTTACCGACGTAATGAAAACACCATCTGGAGCCATTTTGTGTGTTACTGTAAATAACGACCCGAAGTTATTACAGTAGGTAAGCACAAGCAATGTGCCTGAAGTATAAGTTACAAGCACGTAGTGGTTATTAAGTTAGGTATAATGTATAAAGACAAATATGTAATTATGTCGACGCATTTTTTGATCAAGCAATATGGATTCCAAGTGGTAACATTCATTTTGTGTTCTCTCCTAAGTTTATTTGCGGGACACTGAGAAATGTTTACACGTTTACCTCTGTAAAAGCGCGGTCATTAAAACCGAACGTATTTCCCGCATTTCCACTTAGCCGTTTGCTCAGAGCGACAGCCATTCAGAGGGACTTGTTGGAAAAATACAAACAGCGACAAAGACGAAAACCCAATAACCACTTTATAAACTTTCACAAAGAAATTATATTATTTCTTAACATTTTAATAATTTTCTATTATGCTTAATAGAAAGTGCAAGGAAATAATTCAGATATCATTCGAAACAAAGTATCACAGTCTAATCAAAATAATGTCTTTAACTAAAACTACTTCATCAATATTTTAGCTATAGCATTAACACAACACAGAAGAACGATGGGAATGTATTTGTTTCCGCAAACTAAGTTTATTTTTTATTTAAATTTATGACAAAAGTCTTTCTTTTAAGTTAACGATGTTAGATGACCGTTTTTAGATTTATAATCATATTTACATACTAATAGGTTTTTGTTGACTAAACCGACTTTCTTTCTAACGAGTCAATGTGATCAAGTATTTTGCATGAAATTTGAATATCCTGAAGCGAATGTTACCATATTCAAAGTTCTTCGTTTACGATAATAGTAAAAAAGTTTTGTTTCTTATACTAACTAATACTACAAGAACGCATAGCTTTCATATGTGCACCTGTCTTACCTATCTTAACAATCATATATTTCACCGAATTTATAGTCAAAAATGTAGTTTCACATGTACAAAAGTCTAAATGTAGGACAAGACAAGCTTTGGTGAACTTTTGTGATATCCAAACTTCTTGTAACAAAAACGGAATTTTCGATGTAGATATGATACTATATCATTATAACTGTATTAAAGTTTTAGTTTCACCAACTAAAAGTTATGGTTTTATACGTCCTAAATATATATATTACATAATAATTAGGCAAAAATTGCTTACTAGATAATTAAAATTAAGTAAAATATCTCCATGTTATTACATACACTTGGATTATTATAATGTTTAAATAAGAGTTGAAATATCTGTCATTTAAATTAAATAAAGTTTTGAACAGAGTTCTTAAGCAGTTTTGTAAAAGTTAGATGAATCAATCTTTCAGAAGGACAGGGTAGCATTTGAAATAAATGAAGAATAGAAAACTATTTCGGCTGATAAATTCAATTTATCATGAGCAATAGATTTACGGGGCAAAATTTCAATTACGTTTCATACTTAATTAAACTTTCGATCGTTAAACATTAAAATCTATGGAAAGTTTTGTGCAAGAGAAAAGGAATGCCATTCATCATCTTTTCAACGCGGGCCATTCGAAATTGACAGAACCACGTGTAATATATCGTCAGAAGTTTACGTGGCCATTAAAAAAGTTTAAGATTTATAGGCTGCCTTGGTAATTAATAGGCGTCACGATTCAATACGTGCGACCTGCTATCTTGAATAACACCTTTCCAATACACGAGCGTGACGGCAACGTACCGCATGCGCATTTGCATACTTTGGAAATTCTTGCTGATCTTAAACCGAGCGATATTTCTCTGCCTTATGGAAATTCTTCTCGTTGCCCACCCTCGCTTTATGATCCTCTTCTTCACTCATCAGCGAACAGACCCTTATCTTCGTACTAAGTACGTCCGGTAAAATACAGAAAACTTGTAACGCCCTCATTTACTGTTCCTAACTTTGTCTTGAGATGTATAACTTATGCCTTTCCCGCCGAGAATTCCATGAATAAATACGGTCCCCTTCGGATCTTAAAACTATGTTAACAACGAGACTTATTAACGGCCATTATTATTTGTGTGTAAAAATGTGTTGACGTTTGAAAATAAAATTAATGGATTAAAACTGTGAAATTAAGACGATAGCTGTTTTCATTTCAATAACTTTTGTTACAAAAATGTAACTCAAACAATTATATCTCTGTACGATATAATCGTACAGAAAATAAATGTATATGATAACTGTACAAACCAAATATCACGTAGATTGCAATTAATTAATACTACATATAAATATGTTTTGCTGAATTTTATAAATACTTTTTCATATTCAAGGCAATTTGCTCAACATTAATCTAAAAAAATTATGGCTACAATTTACACAGTTATCTTTTACAGCCCGATATAACATTTAGCGATGAAAACTTATTTTTATCTATTATTTATAATGCCTTTACGAAGAAAAAAAGAAGAGAATTCTGCATGTTTATATACACATATACGCATGTTTGTTCAGAGAATGAATGTCTGCATGCATGCAATCAATACTTTTGCAAGTTTCTGATCAAATTGCCTGAAATCTTCTGTGGAAATTGTTTTTGGAGAGAGTAGATTTACTTCTATATGTACACATGCCTATCACTGGTTTTATTTTCGTAATGCACTTCTAGTGTTCGTTAATCATTGCGTTTTATTATAAACAAATATATAAAAAACATCTTTTTTATTTATTAGATGTTGCAGTTATTACACTCTTCTAAAACATAAGCGACGAATGAAAAAATTCTTGATATCTTGCAAAAGAAAATATTTTTACTTCATAAATAATTAATAAAATACATGAGGACGAAAAATTAAACTTTTACTTATTAAAAAATTATAACTGAAGTATAAACGAAATTTATATCTTATTATTATATTAATAAAGTCTTCATACGCGCGTAAAGTGTTGACGATTAAATATTATAGACATGTTAATACAACATATCGCAGCTTATCAATTTGCTGGATCTTATCACAACACGAAACTTTTAGATGTTTGCGAGAAGGTGGTGCATACATATTTAGTCAAGTTAGGCTGGACCACCTGTTACGTTATTCGCTCGTACAATATTTATAAGCTTCTTTTTCCAATCTATGCTAACATATTAACCGAAGGATCTAAATTCATCATCATCTGTCACTTTTTGGCATCTTACATTAAATTCAAATGCGTCGGCTTGTTTTATATATACCTTCAGTTATTTTGTATTGTCTATGATATATTGAGATAAATAATGCCATGTGTATGTACTTTTCATGTGCATGAAAAGTAAATTTATCATCGTTTGCATCTCCATTCATATTTCAATTGTAGTATATTTAGAACGGAAGTTTTCTTTATAAGATATAACCGTATATCGTATTCTACGATCTATGTACATATGTGTAATCACAATGGCTAATTGATGCTTTTACAGATTCTATACAATACATAAAGTACCGGCAATTTCATACAAACATAACAATGATTTCATAGAATCGCTAAAAGTTTATAGAATCGTCGAAAATTAATCATTTTCACCGTAATATATATTAAAATATTGAAATATGTTTCTCTTGCAGTCTCGAAACATTACGAAATATTAAATTTTTAATATTCTCAAGTGAAGACATAAGAATTTACATTTACATTTATGTGCAGAGAACATTGTAAAGTATAGCTTCGCATTCCTAAAATGAGAAAGTAAAGGGACGACCTATTTCCTACAACATGCGAAAAAATTACGTACCAATTTGCAAAGCATAAATGTCACTGACAGATATAAATGACCGAGCGTCTGGAAAGAAACAGAACGTACGGCGGAAATATCCCATGAAATCTTGAAGATTTTCAGTTTCAAAGAGGCTCCCGTAACAAACGGGATTCATAAAGACCTGAGATATTGGCCTTTACTTCTCTCACAGCTGCTCGCGAAGGAGCGCTGGCGGAAAACAAGAAGGGCTGAAAGGAAAACTTTATATCGCCCTGATGGGGCTAATCAGAAATGCAACGATCGACCTCGCGAGGCGAGACGTACGCGCGCGCTGTCAGGTGTGTTATTAATTACATAAAACCGCCGAAGTACCTCGTTACAGAGTTTAATTACATGACGCGAACGCAATGCACGTGACAGCCCGCTAAAACGATGTTTAATCGGAAATATTAATGATGTGTACCAATACTAGGCGAAGAACGATGAATATGCATGTACGTGCATTGGAGTAACCATGCCCTGACGTTGATAATGCTTCGTGCGATCCGCAAGGATTTATGCATGTCGATGGAAACCCCGGAAGATGATAAAAAGCATCCGCTGACGTGTGTACACATTTTTTCCTCGACTTGACAAAATTATGTCGGATAACAGCGCGCGCAAATAATCGCGATAATCTCCGAGCGCAGCATGCATAGATAATTAAACGCTGCTAATGCCCAAGCCAACAGTGAGTTATAAATAAAACATACGCGTCGGCAAGCAAAAAAGAGAACGTCGTAGTTGCAAGGAAATAAACGGGAGAACAACGTCCGAGATGCAGCGGATAAAATCTCCGCTAGTGGTTCACATTTCTGTTATGCTTTCTCTATTTTTCTTTTCTCTCTCGATTCGTCCATTTTTCGTTTTATTCGCTTCCCTCCATTTGCCCTCCGTTTTGCTTTACTTCCTTCCGCTTCTGCCTGTTGTTTCTATTTCTTATCGAAGCGGTATCCTATATGGAATCTTCTACGAGAATCCCTCTAAATCTTTAAGATCCTTTGGAAACTTCGACGTCTTAACGATGTTGGTGCTGCGATCGAGACAGCAAATGTAACCAAACAAAGACCATAGGATCAATAGATTCACTTCGTGTTCTTATCGAGTCTTGCTAATTTCTGGAGCGGACCGTAGTTACTCGTAGACTAGCCGTCATCAGCTTCGAGCGAACTTTTTACGAGAGACGAACGGATAATGCGTCGCGCATGGAGCGCTTTGTCAGAAGTACGTAGCTTTTATGGATCATTTACTTGAATGACCGAGCGGTACGTGCTTTACCGTATTTTTACTGTTCTTATATTTTGTTATTTTTGCTTTACGGCGCAGACATGTACGATGCAGACATGTTCTCCATTGTCTAGCTGACTTTATGTCATAGCCTATAAAAGCTTTAATTGGCAATTCGCAGACTGCTCGAAACGGCAAATGCGATCGTTTCCATGTGTCGAGTCACGAAGACATAAAACTTAGTTAAATCTTTCGAAAAACATTTTCAAATTTAGCTTTTATTAAATATTTTTTATACTATTTTTCTTTTATTTATAATCTTTTATACAATATTTTAAAAATATTATCACACGGACAATACCTTGCTGAATGTTATTTCGATATAAAAGCATGTCAAGGAATCTATTGGTTTAATCCGATTTAATAAAAAACTACTTAATTTTTAAATAAATAACACACATTGAACTTTTCCTGCATCCTAAATAGAGATCCAAAATTTACTTAAGATATGTATTTAATAAGCAATTATATTTACTTTTTTCAAATTAAGATAGTTATGTTACAATAATAAAAAGTCATTGCGTACGGAATCACGATGTGTTCTGACCTCAATGGAACCGTATTAATCTATTTAATATTCAGGAAATATATATATCACGGTCTATTGTCGTTTCGTCAATCGATGACATTTTGTGCCAAGCCAGGCAGACGAATTTTCATGCAAATTACGATACGACGTAATGACACGACCCGATCAAATCAATAGGCATTAATTGAAACAGAAGCAAAGCAGACCAGATCAAGGAACGTGACGGCTATTGCATTATGCAACACGGTGAAGACCGGAACATTTAGCCGGCAGAATATATGCAAAGAGCGTAGCGAAAGATAACGTTGCCATACGACGGAAACTTTCGCATGATTCTCGTCTTATCATGAGCAATTGGCAGTGAATATTTCCTCGAGATATAAATTTTTTGTTTTTTCAGAAAAACAAGATCATAAATACATCTCGCCAATGTCTTCATCGAGTAGCCATACTCAATCTCGACAGGATATTGAGGAGTAACAACTGCAATAATAACGTCCTTATTTCGCTCCAGAAGAAGACGCTGCTTTTTATATCTTTACTATTTTATAGAAATTGGAATAAAGGATACTATGTCGAGTATCTCTGCAATTGTTCGCAATTTTATTATAGAAAATGCATTACAAAATTAATATGTTATTCTGTTTATAACTGTCATAAAGTAAACTATACTTTTACATAAAATCTATTGTTATATTTTTTATATTCTGTTATATATATACTAATTTTAAATTAATTACATTCTGTGAAAATACCATATTTTATCTCGAAGAACAAATATTTTTAAGAATAAGCATATTTATTTTTTCTTAAAAATAAAATGTTGCAATCTTTTTGCTAATTGGTATAATCCAAAATAAAAATTTATTCAATGTAGTATTTAATATTCATATACACAGTTGTTGTGTGTGTAAGAGTCAAATGCCGTATTATTTTTAAACAAGCTTGATATAAGATCTTTTAATATTCGATACACGTGCACGCGAAATACGTAAATACGATTTATTTAAACCTGTCAGCTTTCCAAATATAAAGCAAAATTCGATTAATGTTATACACATATTCACGAGAACGATAATAGAAAAGCTTTAAATGTACAGATCGATTCAATCTAAAAATAAGACAAATTTAATTTTTTGCCAAAAAAAAATTTATAAATAGTCAAAAATAAAAGCTCGAGAACAACTTCAAAAAGTTGTTTTAAAAAATTATAGAAATAATAATTTTAAAAACATAATAAAAATAAACTGCACAAGATTTTCGGTCAAATGCTACAAATTCTTCTGTATTTACCTACGGTTAATTTTTAATCCATCGTTTATTAATTCTGTAAATCTCATATAAGGCAGAGTGGCTCATTTCCCTCGGCTAATTTCCAATCCTTCGATAACGTTAAATTATTACTCTAGATTACATAATCCAAATTGATAACCCAGGAGAAACTTGAAAAGCGGATCAGCTATTATCAATAACTCAGACTAAGCGTGTTGGATACTGGATAAAGCTTTATAGAATTTTTAATTAAAAATATTAATTAACATATCAAATTATTCTTATTCTAACTTTCTAGATCCCATATTATAATACATTATTGTATTTTTAATTCAAATATTATAATGTTAAAAGTAAACTATTATCAACAAATATATCTGTGCTAAATTTTCTTGTAATAATTTTTCATAACTCTTTAAAGTTGAAACATATATTTTATTATTTTAATATTTCAGGTGTTAATCGAAATATGCTCGAAACCCCG
Source organism: Aphaenogaster ashmeadi (assembly GCA_003063805.1). Taxonomy (NCBI): domain Eukaryota; kingdom Metazoa; phylum Arthropoda; class Insecta; order Hymenoptera; family Formicidae; genus Aphaenogaster; species Aphaenogaster ashmeadi. The sequence goes on from NJRQ01000004.1 coordinate 2,064,057, forward strand.
GAGGTGGTCTTATTTTGTCGGGAAATGGTTTACAAATTAACATTATGCCCGAACGTATTCTTCAGAAATTGAATTTCTCTTTACCCAAGTAATGTCACCTGCATACTAAAGCAATCTGGGTCATACGATAATAATCTTTTTTTGTAGGGAATCGTTCAAGTCGGTATAGTAGTATATAGAAAGCAGAGGATATAGAAGAGATTGGACAAATCCAGACTCACTATTAAAAATTAAATTTACGGTACCGCTTTCAGAACCTGGCCCCGATCCGATTCGTTTTTCTCATCGATCCGATCACAAGTATAGACTAAGTACGCCTATCTCTTTAAGCGTGATAATTCTGGTTCTGTTTCTTCTCATCAGTTTATAGGCCCAAATTGATCATCGTAAACCAATTAATTATACAGCAATAAACAATTACTATCTTATAAATCAAGTATATATATAGATTAACATTATACACATCAATAAAATTTTTTTGTATGGCTTTCTACAGCAATTAAAGTTACGATGCAAACAGTAAAGTCTTCGAAGTCATCGAACTTGCAATGTGGACTACTCTCTTTGTGGATTTTTCTGTGCGAACAGAGCACGAGTGAAGAGTTCAATTAAGCTAGTCCACCAACGCAAAGGGAAGCACAATGAGGCAGAGAACAAGAAGGGCTGCCGACAATTAAAATATTCGATCGAAGTAGGGGAGGAAGTATGAATTAGCTTTGTCAACGGCGCGTGGGTGAATTATAACTTTTTCAATAATAACCCGTCGATTCATTCCCCGCGATCTGCTTTGTGATGCTCATAGCCTTTGACCAGAAAATCTCCGTTCTCTTTTCTTTTAGTCAACAAACTGATGTCACGCATTGGCAACGTCATGTTTTTGAAATAGCGTGTCTCATCACAAACTTTCGATCGAAATAACAAACTGCGAACGTGCTAGATGATTTCTTCAAATTTTTGCATCGATAGCGAAATTCATGTCTTTTCCGAAGGCAAACTTCATCGAGCGAAGTTAGATGAATCAAGTTTGGACAGCAGGGAGATGAGCGGTCCAAAGCAGCTTCAAGAAAGTTTCTAGCTTACTCTTGGGATCGTGCTTGCCAATCGTCCATAAAATTACAGCCAGCTCATAAAAATGAGTCAAGACTAGACGTTTGCACTTTTAGAACGCAAGTAAAATACTAGAGACTTTGGTAAAGATATTTAACGAATATAAGACAATACCGTTATTATCACTTATTTTTTAAATTACCAACAAAGACGTAAAATTAAATGTTAATGAGATTATTAAAAAGACTGCGTAAGTTTAAAAGCAAATTTTAGCTTTTTGTAACGCTTTTGGCAAAGTCTTATTACGAAATAAAAGTTTGTTTTACTATACATTGATCTTTTGTATAAAGTAGAAATTCTATATGATATATAAATATATATATATGGAAAGTAGATTGAGGGCATCCTACAAATAAATCGAAATACGGTAATTATACAACATATACGTCAATTGATCTGATTGATGATGCATAATAGTAATTCATTAATGTGCTTTAGCGGCGAAATGCTAATTTGTAAACCAATCTTACTCGCCATTCATATTTGATTTCGTAAATGGCAGAACTCTCCAATTAGCAAATGGATTTTCTGCAGCGAATACGACTGTGTGAAGCCATAAAGCAGTAGAGACCTTCCATGCTAATATGTGGGCAAACTAGCTTATTAATAATATCCTCAAACTTCGAATGATCATGAGAGAATATCAACAAATAAAATAAGCACAAATATTGCATATATACTTATAAAACTCTCTCTCTCTCGCTGCATAATTAAAAAGCTACTGAAACATTAGCATTATATTTAAATGTAGAATAATTTAATCAATTATGATTATCAACTTTCATCAATACCAACTATGTTTGTTTATTCTATCGCTCTTGCTTTTTCAATACTAATGTATCTTTGCATATGTTTAGTGCATGCAAATATGATACATTCTAGAATTCGATACAGCAGAGATGCGTGTATATTATAAAGTTATGACCCGTTGCATTGATAAAAGCATTGGCAAGAATATTGAAGATACCTAATTAATATTTTACGAGAAAATTAATGAGAATTTCATTATTTCGTACATGAAATCGTAAATACAAAAAATTGCAATATTAATAATGATTGATTCTTCAATAGAAAATATCTGCATAATTAAAAAGCTACTAATATATTATTATTATATTTAAATCTAGATTTAATCAATTACAACTTTTACCAATACCAGCTGTTTTGTTTATTCTATCTTTCAAGCATATCAACAAATTCTGACACGTATTGTTAATTTATTAGAAACATTCTTTATAATAAATCCATATATATTGTGAAAAAAATCAATATTAAATGATTTTCAAGATATGATAATTGGTTTTATTTAATTATGAACAGAAATTATAAGATATTCACTTTTATTAACAATTCATAATAAAATATATCAAACAAATTAATTCTTAATTAATTCATTTCTTTTCTAATTTGGAGAAAATGTACCAAATCTGTATTATCCATTTACATCATTTTATTGCCCGTCAATGGATGACTCACATTCTTGTTACAAGATTTATTATCCGATTAAAATTTCTATCTTCTTAATACGCAACTAAATTCGTTAAGAAGATTAATTTTGTATGAAAACTTCGAATGTTTATAGCAAAACATAATAAAATATTTTAAATGTATATATTTTATTTTCAGTCTCATCTTTATATTGTAAATATTTAATAAAAGATACGTATTATCGTAAACTTCTCAACTTCAATCTTCACCAAAGATCTACTAAATTGAAAGCAGATTAATCCTTCTTAGATTAAGTTTTCCTCTTAAGATTTCAGCAACATATACAGTACGAAAGATATAGATGCGCGCATAAAGTCATGGATACTATGCGTTTGTGTAATAAGTAATATCTTTAAATGTATCTTTCACAAGAAATGTGTTGGCCAAGGTTATCAAAAGTTTAGATAATTTATGATATTACATTTGACATACAGAAAAAAATTGATAGCACAAAAATCGTATTTCTTTGAAACTAAAATATGCAGTTCTCTAAGAATCATTCAAAATTTTTATAAAATACTAATAAATAGTCATCTGTTATATATTTAAAAAATAATGATTATAAAGCATTATAAACTAATGTAAAAAAGATGACTAAATTAAGTATGTAATATTTATTATAATTTATAAATGCAGTATGCTGCACAAAGAAGCTGTCATTAAATCTCGATTGTTTTGTTTAGAAATTTTTATTGAAATCTTATACACAAAAATGGAAAAGTTTCAATAACGCGGATAATAACGTGAAGTCTTATTTCTTTCTTTCGAGGATAAAGTAAACTCGCCGGCTCTTCCATTAGCAGGATGAAGGCCGGAGACGACGTGTGGCAATTGTAATTACGAGGGTAATTCTCGGGGCAACACAAGATTTTGACGAAGATGAAAGAGGAACGGATTACGTGTGCTTTATCGCATTGTGTGATGGATTTCTCACTAATGCGACGCAACATCTAGACAGCCACATTGAAGATAAACGCGGCCATCTGAGCGGTATAACAAAGAAATACTACGAAAGTTAGGAAGTTTTTCCCGAACTTCTACGTAACAGCTGTCGCACAGAACGTTGAGAATTCCACTTTCTCTGTACGGATCAGATCAGATACGACACTATTTATCAGCCATAATACTCACCGACGGAAACGTGGGATACCGTCGAAGATCGACGAGGAAATCGATAACAAAGAGTTCCCGAACTGATCTGAGACGCGGCAGCGGGAATTACGAATCGATTTGAAAATCCCCGAGCGCGAAACGACGGAAACTCCGTCGTCTTTAAACAAGAAGTGTGCGTGTGATTGCGTGTCGGGGCGCGGACTGAGCGACTGGGAGCACAGTCGTCTCCGGTTGTCCCACCCCACGGTTTCCTCAACACCATCCCCTACTCGGTTCATCCCCCTCATGCTTTCACCCCCGCCATGAAGCTCCAAAGCTCCCAGACCCCACACCCCCGACACTTCCAGTACCGTCCGTCGTCAGCGCCAACGCCCTTGCGCACTAGGGACGTCTGCGAAGCGTGGCACCTCCGGTCCTTTGGTACTCGACACCTCGAATTGTATTCTCCCTCTTGGCGTTCATCCTCGAATCTACTCCACATTTTCACCTGCCACGTCTACCTTCGCCAACACCTGTTCCTTTTTGCCGAATTTAATCCCTCCTCAGCTTACCGCGAAGCGTTTGTCGAGAACGGAGTCTCATGGCACCGCGTAATACTTGACGCAGGGTGCGCGTCTACATACTACTACTACTAGTACTGCTACTACTGCTTGCTACGAAACAGCCACAGCATCGATCTGCAATTTGAATCATGTTGCAAAAATTTTCCGGTTCGGAGCGCTCGAAATATCGAATGGCGTTTCGATTCAAAATGCAATATACCCGTAATTTAAACGATAGTTCACGAACAGTAGTTACTTAAAGTAACGCGCAAATTTTTGGCACAGATGGTGCAACGACTTAAAGTTTTCGAAAACACTCAGAGACCTATTTCTTTGACTAATAAATCTGAGTATAAAATCGCAAATATAATTATTTCGCAAATAATCAAAACTATGTTGTTAAGATATAATTTTTTGCATATAATTCCACTTGTTTAGAAATTGGTTTTTCGTCGATAGATGCGGGACGAAACATTATTGTAATATATTTATATAATCGATCTTATTTTATTTTATTTTATGGCTTTTTATTAGGTATGACTTTATGTTACAGAATCAATGATATATATATATATATATATATATATATATATATATATATATATATCTCTTTTTAATAATGTAGTTGTATATCAATATATTTAATTGCAAATTTATTCAGCAAATTAATTCTTCACTTAATTGATCTGTAATACTGACAAAATCGTGAAAAACAATTACTTATGATCAACTCTGACTCTCCAATCTCCACTTGAAGCTACTTCGAATGCCACTATCTTACAATTAGTGCGATGTAAGCTTTCATCTGACTTATCTCTGTCTCGGTCCACAGTTCTTAACTTCAATTTTATTCTCGATCTATCTCTTAAATCAGCCGCAATTTTCATCCAGTTCCATTCACCCTTTGTATTTTCTCAATAAACATTTATATATATAGTTATATATAAATATTATACTCGGCGAAAGTACACTTCGCATATTACTGAAATCTCTCTCTCTCTCTCTCTCTCTCTCTCTCTCTCTCTGTGTGTCTCTCTGTCTCTCTCTCTAGAAGAATAATTATATCAGTAAATAAATAATAAATTTTTAAAAAATTTTTATCAAAAAAATAAAAAAGTGCAGTTATATAACTTTATATCATCGAAGAACCCTAAAAAATTTATCTACGCTTATTCTCTGCTCAAAATTACTGATGCTATCAGTGATTCAAGATTAGTGGGGTGTCGAAAATGTGCGGAGAAAATAAAATGCTCCTTTGGGAAAAAGTTATGCAGGATTCCTTCAAGGTTTGAAAAGAAGAAGAATAAAAGGGTTGGAAAGATCTTATCACAATTTCACTAAATCAAACTTATCATTGCAATAAGCTATAACTTAGTATATCGAGATGTCCTCTCTTATAATATATATGTATTACTTGGGAAAATATCTCTCTCTCGGACTATAAAATTTTAACTCAAATTAATATAGTAAAATATTTAACTTGGGCTTCTTTAAATAAATGCATTAAATACTTTACAACAAACTTTATTTAATCGTAAACGTGAAAATGCGAATTGCAACTGGTATTTCTCAACGCGTTTGGCGAAATACGAAGAAATTAACTTTCAATACTTTGTGAACTTTTCCGTGTGGAAACTTAAAAGTCTCCAACATTCCTAAGCTATATAGATATTTGGCTTTAAAGATAGCCCATTAAAACGACTAATAAAGGACGGTTTCCAGTAACGATTTTGCTCAGACTTCACTTGAAATAATTTCCATCCTCTAAGCTGGTATAAACCAGGATCAATGATAAGCTTCTCGAATCATAGTGTGCCATAAAGTGCTTTCGATCATACAGTATCAATGTGAAATTTAAATAATAACATTTAAACATAAAAATTTGCTGTCATAAACTTTTACATAAAATTTTAATGGCATATTCAAACAGATATGTGCACTAAATGACATTTTAAGATAACAGATGAAAGCCTATTAACACGGTTATATTGTCTTATGATTACGTTAGCGCAGGTGTGTGTAAGGTTTATATTTTGATGTATAAAGCACTTTCCTTATTCTCTAGTATCTACGGAGAGTGGCAGAGTGCACTTGCGATGCCTGGGAATGGCGTTTTATCATAAGATGCATACGCATATTCCCGTGGCACTCCGCAGAAGCTGACTGAATTGGGTTTTGGCATAATACTTCGAACGTTTCTTTTTCGTGTTTCCACCTAACCTAACCGGCCAAATATTCTAAACATTTCTTTTTTGTATTTCACCGATATATAGTTTAAACGCATTAAAAATGCTAGTTGCAATCCGTATTTTTGCGCTTTAATATCTCAAGAATACGTGAAATTTAACGCATTCATAAAAGAGAATGCTTGATTGTATTAAGACAATAACATAACTTGGGTACGTACAAATAAGAGAAATCATAAACTCTTTTAAATCGTAGTTTTTCTAAAAACTTATGTATAAGTATCAATCTCATTATCTTTTGCAATCTCATATCAGTAATTGAGTGCCTCATATGCAAATGTCCAGGAAATCTCGCACAACCAGTGACAACCGCATCATGTTCTTCAAAATGCGTGAAATGAAATCCATTCGTAGCTCTCGTCCCACATCGTCGTGTAATTGCATTACGGTATTTACGTCGTCAACGAGACGCTTTGAAATCACTAGACGCTCGAAGGTAATTTCCATAAAATAAGGACGAAAGGAAATTCTGTTGCGCGATCAAGTAAAATACTTTGCCTATAATTCCATCTACGTATTTCAAGACATAACGATGTCTTTTGTAGCGCAATAACTTTAATCAAAACTACTTGTTACATCATGATAGCTTTCATTTAACTAGTATGTATGTACGGAGATATCTAATTACAATTAGATATCTACTATAATTATTTCAAAATAAGCACGATTTACCCTTTCGAGAGACAGCTATAATATATAAAATAAATGAATCTTAAGGCTGTTTTGTGCGACTTTAGTTCTTAAAGAGTTAATAATGGATAAATACTTGAAAGCTTGTGCAAAGCAACAAAACATTATAAGTTATTATCGCTTTCCAAATATGGAATCTAACTGTAGAATACCTACTTTTCCGACCGATCGAGTAAATTCGTAAATATGTCTACAAAAAGTATTCGACATATCAACCTATCTTTCATAAGGCATACTCCACTTTTTCCATGAATGCGCAATTCTTCTTCACAAAGGACTGGTCCGGTAAATACTAGGTCAAACGAAAGTATTATATCATTTCTATATTGAATCATGCGTCGAGACTTTACCTTGCGAAACAAAGTTAAAAATTCTGTCAAAGGCTAAAAAATCAAACCCGTTTTCTTTTTAAAAACAAAATGGAATAAATTTAATTATAATTATTTCTGGAAAAATAATAAGCTATTTTTATAGCATAAATTACAGAATGTAATAAATTATATGCATTTTCAACAGATCAAATATAATCGAGGCTCTTTAGTCAAGGAAATCTTGAAAAAAGGAAACTGCATTTCCACGTATCAGCGTGTCTAACAATACTGACATTCAAACAAGAAAAACCAGTTGGTATTCCGGATGTTAGTTAAAGAGTTACTAGAGCAGGCGTGCAAGGAATAAAACGTTTCGTTACATGAGAAGAGGCGAAAGAGTAGAACGTGGAGAATCACAGGAAATTGCTGCCAAGAAAGGACTCGGAGAACTTTTGCAGCATTTAGAATCAAGAGAAACTGTTACTGCGATAAAACTCAAACGAGAAAATATGATTACATTATACTTAAAACACAAAACCACGAAAAGGCATTATTAATTATTCTAATAAATTCATATGAAATAATTAAACATATGTTTGAGTATAAAATTTGAGGATAAAATATAATGCTGGTATGTCAATTATGTAATAATTAAATATTATTAAATGCAAACAAAAAATTTCCAGTTAGATGTCATCAATTAAATATCAAGTGTCGGATATAATACCTGTGTAAAACATAATGTTATTTCCAAAATAAAATTAGAATTATACGTATATATTTTACATTTTACACTTTTTTAGAAACAGCAAAAGTGTTTTGTAAATTAAAAGTAATTCGGATTTTACTACATACATAAATTAAAAAATTTTCATTTTGTACAATAAAATAAAAATTTTTGCCATCATTGCGGCATTACAACAGATTAACTTTAATTCTTCTGAAGAGATCGTGATTATCTAAAAATTAATACAAGGAAAAAGTGGTTTTTTATTACATAGTGGTAATATTTAGAATGTAGATAGAGTACCAGCGGTTCATCATTTTTATTCATTTTCTGTAAGATAATTCTAGCGTGCAACTTTCTGCCACTGACTTTATTTTATACTTTTTATTTGGTGTTTCATTTAGCTCTCGTCTTATTAACCAAGCTTCCAGTTTCGTGCAACGGAAAAATATGAAATGACGAATCTCGAGCTTCGCGATAAGATGTATTAGATTTACTCTAATTAATTTCGCAACCGCATTTTCATTCCTCATAAACATATCGTTACTTGCAAACAAATAAAAATTAAGAAAAAAATTATCTTTCAAGATACGATATTTATCTTTATATTTTTTAGATGAATTTTTTTATCTCAAGAAATTTATTTTTGTATATTGATTATTTAAATCCTACTTATGTTTTCTTTCTTAAAAAAAAATAAAATTTAAACAATTATAGCATTTATTAAAGAATGCACGTAAATATTTTACTTTGGAATATAAGATAAAATCAGGATTTTACTTAGTAGTTAATGAATGTTTATAAGATAAACAATATATATTTATCAGTTAATAAAATAAGGCAGGTACTAAAAGCACCTTAGAAAAGTAATAAAATTAAATTTAAACATCCGCCCCTGTCATTGGTCAAATTTAACTCGTGATAAAAGTGCTCATTTTATTCGTCGGAGGCCATATCAATGCTTTTATATACCATATCGTATTTCCTCTTATTTGAAATATTCAGAGTGCATTATATATTCATCAATGCATCGCGAAGAATGTTAAAAAGAACGTAAAGTTGTAACCATGATCCATATTTACCTAGGCCATGTTCTATATGGTGTGTTCCATTCTTATTATAATCACAGTAATTATGATATGAAATTTCCTGAATTTCCATTAACATAGAAATAATTAATACCAGTGGTTTTAGACGACAATAATACCTAATTTAACTACCTGATGATTGTCTTATGACAAGAAATATACGATGTGCGTACTTTATTACCGAATTTATAAGGATTACCCACGATCACAAATTGTTTTTTAACTCATATTAAATGTAGCTTTGTCAGATTCAAAGAATTTCAATTTACAATCTCTTAGCTATAGTTTTCACATTAGTATCCCGCGCGTTTAAACCAGCTGCGCATACTTTTTGTTCAAAATCCATCTTTGTTTGGTCACTAATTTGCATTTCAAGTTCGGAAGGCCTCCATAATACAAGACTTAAATGCGAAAAAAATATTGAAAGTTTGCAATGGTTTTTAGAACAACGCGCTTTGCCGGCATTTTCTTTTTTTACCGTTTAATGTGTTATTCGTTGAAGCACATAAACTTTTCTGATAGTAGAATCTTTTCAACGGCTATCCTCTTCACGCGCTGCTGAGCTCGTTGATTTCATTCGTGGCTGATCGGAGTTTCTTTCATTCACAGTGTTCTGTATGCTATAGCGTACGTTACAATTTGCTCATAGAATGGTGAGCTTGTCCCACCGGGAAAAAGATTGAGTTTTAAAAAGGCGCCATTACAATTTACCAATCCTAGGATATTGTGCTTTTATTTTGAATAGATCTTCTTCTTTTGGCGCATTTTCAACTTCCGAGAAAAAACAAGATAAGACCACTAGTAAAGAAAATTGAGAAAGTTACTATCTCTCTCTAAAGTAACTGTAAAGTAAGTATACCTTAGAAGTTTTAAACACCTTCTGCTTTCGTCGATCTTTGAATTATGATCCCTGCATTGCAAACTTATCATTTTTCTTTAAAAAATTTTGTGATTGTTTAATACGTAATTATTACTGATAACAATGTGTTACATGTAGGTAAATTTAATGTTAATCATGGAAAAATCAAACTTTCTTCTCCAATAAAAAAATCAACTCTTTAAACATGTTTATATATTGTTTTAATAAATATAGTTTTCATAGAAAAAAATAATGATATCTGATATTAAGTGAAGTTTACATTGATGTCACATTCAGACTACTACATATCTTCCTATTTAGATTGCTACCTAGCGGATCATTTTAATAGCTATTGATACGATATTGTAGCTTATAATTCAGGATACAATTGCTATGTAGTGATGTGTGCTACGGTATTATATTTCCGTGCAAGCTTCGTGGGTGATGCAGGTGGAAGTTGGTTAGAAATTTGCAAGCTCGCAATAATGGCTTTTAAAGTGAGTGCATCGATCATTGTCGGTTCAGAGATGATATAAATTATATATAATGGACATTATTAAAATAGTATAGAGCATGATACTTGAAAATAATGTAAAATTAACAAGCGATTGAAAGATTCTTATCTCTTATCTCAAAAGATAGACTCTTATCTCAAAACTTTCATCTATTATTTACATTTATATTAGCCATCATAGAACTATTATTATGTTTGCTTACTGATATACAATTTTATTTCAAAGTATAATACACACACACACACACATTCGTTTAATATCATGTGATTTGAATACCTCTGATCTTGCGTTTTTAATGTCTGTTTAAAAATAAAATTTAAAAGTTTAAATAAAATCATTATGCACATAAGCACTGTGCAATTTATTCTGCCGTTATTCCAAACTGTAAGAGATACTAGAAATACAGAATTTCTGACGAAGCGTTTAATTGCGCAGACAGATATTTACGAATATCACCATTCATCCATTAATAGATGGCCCATTTCTCGGTAGAAGCTCGAAGTAATTGGAAACTGTTGAAAGAAGCGTTTTATCGACTATCTTAGCGATAATCCGCTCAAAATGGTATGTAAAATTTAATTTCTTTCTACATAAGAAATATTAAGATTAAAAAATTAAGTATTGTTTCTACTATAAAAAATAATATTCTAATGTATTTATACCAAAATGCGATGTGTTATTATTGCAACAACCAAGCGACGATTTTAAAAAACATCAGTCCATACAGATAATGTAGAATATACGGTTTATTTTATCGTGTTGCAACATCGGAAACAATAGCTTCCGTAGAAATAAAACCAAAACCGATTTCTAATTGAACAAAGTGATACGCGGAATCGAATGCTTATCGTTTTCCCGAAACAATTCGCGGCGCTTTCGTTGTCGTCCGCCGCAAAAGTGTTGAACGAAAATCAGATCTCCATTAAACTTAAATTTCTTCGTAGTCCTCTTATCTCGACATTGGGATCACGGTCACGTGTGAAGAAAAGGAATTTTCGATTTCACCAAGCAGTCCGATCGGAGTATTTATAAATTGGCGAGGTACGGAAACGACGTGTCCGCGTATCGTATGGTCGATCAATACAAATCAGATCACGGCTAAAGCTTGCCACGAGTAATTTCATTTTGAATGGAGACTAAATATTGATGTAAAATATAGAAATTCTAATCAAATAGAAAAAAAAGATTCTTTCTTATATTTCTCTTATTCAAATCAAAGTCTTAATATAAAAATAAGTTAAAAAAATAATATTTTAAATCAATGTAATCTTTTTTAAATTTTCTGCATGGATTATAATTCTTCCACTTCGTTTCAAATATAAATTGTTTTTACATACCGTGAAACAAAGCGATTATTCGTGAAAATTCCAGTGTTCATTGTTAGTAAGATAAAATCATCATGTACACAGTAAAAAATAAAATGTTTGTAACATTTTTCACATGTCCCAGAAAGTCCACTCTAAATTTTAAGTTAAAATAACTCATTCATCGTGCTCTCTAAATTTTTTTAAAGTGAATTGAGTGAAAATTCACTCCAAGCGAGTGAAAATACTGCCACTCAAATTTCAAAGTGGCAGTATTTTCACTCTTTGAAGTGAGATTTCACTCCAAGAAATTTAAAGAGTGTGTTACTTGTTGATAAACTAGAAATGTTAATTAATTAACACTATACTTTACATTTATGTTTGTTCTTTGAACTTCAAGTATGATGTAATAATAACATACAAAATAATTCAACAGTTATATTAACACATGATATTAATAATTTTAACTCAAATTATATGTAATAGAAACATTTGATTTTAGTAAATTTGATTATTTTGTATGTCAAAGTTTACAATTATTTGAAGATTTACTTTGTTTATGTTAAAATGACTTTAAGACATGTTGATTTTTTGAAATAATTGTGTTAAAAGAACTCTAAATAATATTCAATTTCTAAATGACATACATAAAAAGTTAAGTTATTACGATGACATAAACATAACACGTGAAAATGTTATGAAAATAATAACATATCTGTTGTATGTTAATTTTACATTGAAATAATAATCAAATCTTGGTAACACAAGAAAATTTTAACATATGGACGCACGATTTTTTACTGTGTATGTGCGCGAATTTTCTAACACCAATAAATTCTAATAGAATATTTCTAATTCCAGAGCATTTCTTATTAATGAGGACAAAGTTGTGCAATTGTGGATTATAATTGTACTGTCTAACACATGGATCTTATTAGATCCATGCTCTTGACAGGTACTAAAATACTTCGCTTTCCCATCTATTGTCTAGCATAAAATCTTTTTTTGATTATTTAAGTATTCTTTTGAGTGCTAAACATATTCTCCATGACAACTATTGTCTCTTGCATAATACTTTGATCGCTTCTCTTAATGTCTACTTTTAAAAAGATTGGCGTAAACTAGAAGTCTTAATCTAAAAAACATTTTACGTCTAATAATGCTGTAATTTTTACATTGATGCGATCAAAACGCATGTGAAACGCATATGAATTCATTTCTGTTACCAATCTGTATCCTTTGTAGTTCGTAATATCGATCGAATAAATTGTATAATGCTTGTGTAATAATAATTTTATTTAAATACATATACTATACATTTTAAACAAATAAAGAGAGAGAAGAAAATCAAATACTATTATTTCGAGACGGGTAAATTTCAATGAAACTACACAGCAAAGATAGAGAAAAAATCGTGGATAGTTACTGCGATTTTTGTTGCTATTCTGTGTTGTCTTTGTACCGGCGATACCAGGATTTCGTTTGACTGAATTGTACAGCAGGTGTTGCGGATGTAAAGATTTAATTCGTTAATTTCGATGCAAATGCCAGAAACAGGAAGCAAGAGAAAACTAGCAACTGTGTGTCGACGAAACTGCTACTCACAACGACTGAATTGTTCGCGACTGGAAGAGAACGAATGAATGATCTATGCGTAAGAACTCGTCGACGGTAAAAGCAGAAATTGTTAAAAGTTAGTAAATGAAAATTTTCGTGTCAAGAAGTTAATAAATTTTATCAGCTGTTTGTCATGAATCAGACAATACTAAACATTTCTGCAAGATCCCCTAAAATATAAAAGAGAAATTCAGAATAATTCTATCTTTCAGTAAGCATTTTTAAAGGATCAATACTGTTACTAGTATTTTTAGCATTTACTCCGTTCTCTATATAAGGTTCTGTTAGAGAAAACTTCAAATTTTCAAAATAAATTTATGTTTATAGCAAATTAATTAATATTTTTTCTAAAACTAATAGTTTATTTTTAATAGCAATATTTTTATACAAAATCAATTTAACTCAAAATTATATATAGTTGAAAAAATTAAATTTAAAATTAAATTTAAATATTATATTAATCATATATATATTTTTTAAGAAAGATATAGATATATTGTTATAAATATATTTTGACGGAAATACGTTTTCATAATAAAGCATGTCATAAAATATAACTTTGACTACAGCATTAATTCTAGCCCATCGCTTTTATGGAATATGGACCTAATCGCTTATGCTGCTGTGTGGCTGAGGGCATTGGATACCTCCCTCGATACCGGATACGCCGAAACAGCACTTATGGTTGCCCTTGCATGCGAACGATAGGATAGATATGGAGAGTACCCGTCCATAGATTTGGCAGGTACCCAAAGTTGGACGGTCGGATTTGCCGACAGTGAAAAGCCAAAGCGAGCAAGTACGATCAAATAAGGCCTGTAACGCGACAGAGTGAGTAGTTGGATCGGCATGTGCGGTAAGTGTCTATATTGAGATATGTAGTAAGTTACTATGAAACTTTGGCAGAGTTTATGGCTGACGCCTGTACTTGAGAATCTCGAAACGGCATTCGCTTTTCACGTTCTGCTTTAATCGTAGTTGAGTTGTCTTTCGCTTTATTTATTGTTCCGTTGTGCTTAGTTGCATTTTAAAGCTTTGAAAACCTATCTTTAATACTACGTTTTACGCTGTAGCACTTGTATGAATAATATGCGTATTTTGCGTATTATAGTTTTGTGAATTATTAAAATCTTTTTTAGTGAGAAAAACTATATACATATATGTACATACATATACATACACATGTGCGTGTGTACTTTTCATTAATTTAAAAATATACAAAGGTCTTTTCTGTCGGTCATTATTAATTATCTAGTGCAGATTTATTGAGCTCAATCATTGAAAAATAGTCTCTAAACGTCGCGATTGGTATCATGAAAAAGTACATTTGTTCAGATATGCGATACTATAATACGCTTGTATTGGTATAGTCATAAATTTCTCTTTTTGCTTCATTTCTATTATCTGGATTTATCGTAACTTTTTGCGTAGTATACTCTCAAAGTTATATTGCGCGATGCATTCCCGCCAAAGGCTTTATAGACGCTGACGCAAAACTATATACGACTCTTATCGTATAAAACGTTTTATTCATAGATACTCTGATTGTATCATAAAGATTCATTGTTTGTGAAGGCCAATCTTAAAAAAAAATTGTCACTTTTAGCCCCATAGCAAAGATATACTATATTTGCAGCCTTTAAGCCTTTGGAGATAGCCTTTTCAATTAGATTGATTACGAATAATATGAAGAAAATTGTTTTCTTCAAACATATCATCTTATTTAAAACAATTCGAATTTCGAACAGTCGTGTTTCGAAATGTGCATGAATTGCTCATTATATTTGTATCTATCTGTAGTCAATTTTTAAAAATAATTTGACAAAAATTATGAAGAAAAAAGTGTTAAAATACTTTTCCGTATTTAGCTTAGCAAAATGCTAAATAATTAATCTTTTTCTTAACAAAATTGTATATCTAAGATATAACTGCATTTTATATCGATTCCGAATACATAAAAAAAAATGAAATATCACGATCTTAAAAAACTTTATACAAATTTTAGTTATTGTTCAATTTGGGTAAAAGAAAACTATTATTATTGCGCAAATTTGGTATTATTTGACAAACTTACTTGAAGAATTTCATTGAAACATTATAACAATATGCGCTGACATATATCAATGTGAAATTTCGTCTCCCCGTTTTTGTGACATCCCTAGAAATTAATAGTACCCACAGACGCCTATTAATATCATTAAGGTTCGAGCCTGGAAGAAGATGCGCGCGCGGCCTGCCCCTAACTCTGTAATTTATCGGATGCTTCCTCTGTCGGACTTGTTTTTCATTCTCATAGTTGCCTCGAAGTTCTAACCTTACGAAAAGGAAGTCCTTCGAAGTTCAAGTTGAAGATGCGCTCAAAGACGGTAAAAGCACTTTAATGATACAAATATTGGTTTGGAACAGTCACGATTAATATCTCCATATTCACGAAAAGATAGAAATTTAAAGTAGAATGAATTTAATAAAAAGATTTATGATTTTTTTCTTTTCTTAATTCAGTTTACAAATAAATTTTTTATTTTATTTTTTATGGAATAAATATATATATTATAATAATTCGTTATTATATATCCAGTATGCTACATATAATTTATACAGTTTGCAATCGCCTTTTCCTTAAACACACACATTTGTGATATATTTGAAAAAATGTATTCAAGATTAAGAATTTCTTTCAATATTAACAAAAAATGTCGTTAATCCAGAATATATTAGAAACGATGATTTGTCAAACTGCTAAATATTAACTTTTTACAATAACAAATGCTTCTTTATCTACGAAGGCAAAACGGAGACAGCGCTAATAGCATAGATTTTTATAATTAAATTTATAAGTTTGTTTTATGCCATTATATGTTTCGCAAATTATAGATTTTTGTTTATAAAAATAAGAATTAGGAATATACTATCAAAATTCTTCAAATCGTCAACACGAATAGTGTCCCATCGATAATACCCAGCAATTTTGGAATATGACATATAATAAAGGCGTCACCTTGGCACCACGTGCGCTTTAATACCTTCGCATCAATGTCACGCTATCTCGCGCTGCGAAGTTAAGATAGTTATCTCTAACCATCGAGAATCGTAAAAGAAGAGCACAGATTTTGTGAATGATCACAAGAAAAACTTTAATTTACGGAAAAGCAAATAAACGTTAATTAAATAGTCAAATAAAAACAAAAAACATAGCTGCCTACTAAAGATGGCTTTTAATTAATAAATTAATTAAATAAATAATCCAACTATTGTGTCATTCTAAATAAACCAGTATATTAATCAATAAATAAGAAGTGTTATAAAACTTAAAAGATAAAACAGGAAATAAAAGAATAATAAAACGTATGAATGACTATGAATTCGTAAAGATGGT
This sequence comes from Aphaenogaster ashmeadi, assembly GCA_003063805.1. Taxonomy (NCBI): domain Eukaryota; kingdom Metazoa; phylum Arthropoda; class Insecta; order Hymenoptera; family Formicidae; genus Aphaenogaster; species Aphaenogaster ashmeadi. The sequence continues at coordinate 2,081,040 of NJRQ01000004.1, forward strand.
TTTATATGAGATATGATAAAATATATTACTTTCACTGAAAAAATTGCAAAATGCATTTCGTAACGTCGACGTCCGATTTTCACGGGATATAACGAGAGATAAATGACCTATAAAACGAGCCCTTCAATGTTTTTCGTAGAAGATTTCGACTGTCAAAAAGATTTATCGTCGTCCATCGTACTTTCTTTACTAATATGTTCCCAACGAAATTTGTCTGTCGAGCTTTCGAATCCCCATTTTTAACTACGGAAAAACATGCAGTACTTATTTGTACTTTTAAATGTTTCAATCGTGCGCGAATGATAAACTTGATTAAATTACAAATAAACTTGATTACATTCAAATTAAAATTGACAATGTTGAAATAAATAAAAATAAAAATATTTTAAGAGTAAACTACATTATTTGTCCTTTATATCAAAAATCTCCATTTTACATTATATGGTATATGTATAACAGACAATCGTTGAGAAATCGACACGATACTTTATGAAACACGAGACACATCGGAGAAATGCAATATTCGGCGGCTGTCACAAAGTGGGTTTAAACTATCGAATTGAAATCATTGTAGTGGAATTCAAAAATATACAGTTGTATACGATATTTCGTATGGCATTCCAATATAACATGGATTCCAAACTTTATCAGAATTGAATATACGTCCTCATAAAAGTCAGATCATAATGTATAGATACTAACAAACATTTTGATGTCAGCGTTTAAGCAGAAACTTACTATAAAAAACGATGAATTTCTATTTGAACTTACATTTTGTGATATTAAATCCGTTAATCATACATATAACACATTTAGCACAAAAATTAAATAGTATTATATTATTGAAATATTTCTGATAATTTTCATTTAGAAAATATTGTACAGATACATACTGAAGTCGTCTCGAAAAATTCAATTTAGGATTACTCACTCGGAAATAGGGAGAGGTTGAATTCATCCTTTTGTTCCGACAAACGAGATAGATAATATTGTTGAAAACTCAATTAAAATGTTTCGATACTACTTTCAGTACCACGTATGCAATTTTACTGATACATAATCTGCTCAAATCTTGCAATATAAATCGGATTTTGTTAAATATTAATATGAAAACTAAATAGAACAAATTATTATAATACTTAGCATTACACTCACAAATATGTATCACAAAATTTCAATAGATATTTTAATCGATATATCAAAATATATAAAGAACTGTTAAAATATTTATAATTTTTGAAATAAAGAATGACTTTTTTTAAGTGGATTATAATGTTTTATATGGGATTTCAATTTCGTTCGTGCCTTGTGCTGTATGTATTACCATAGATTCATTAGCAGATTATGTTCCTGAAAGCACTCTGAAATCGTTTAAATATTTATTCATATAACTCTCTTAATATAAAATGCAATGAAACATCGTGTTATACAAGAGATAACTTAATGAATTGAGTGTAACGATGACAGCCTAACAATTTAGTTACTTACGAAACATTTAAGACGAAGTAACTAGTTCAGGGAGCTGTCAAGGGTAGGGGTTGCAGCTATTTGCATAAAACCCGAGGTATAACGGATAGGCGAAAGGAGCAATCAGGAAGCTTTCATAAGGGAAATCCGTGTCTCTGTGATTGGCCGTCGTACTTGTGCATCTAACGAGCTTTATATCTTATGCAAATTAGTGTATATGCTATAATATTACAATCGTGTTCGCCTATTAATAATTCAAACATTGATCAGTTTTATCTCAATTAACACACTATGGAATTATATTATGAAAGTACAATATAAAATTTCTCTATCATTGTTTATCGCTTTTTACAGAACATATTCTAGCTGTTAAATACTTCTTATATTTTTTCTTTATGCTTATAAATTCAAATTTTTTATAAATATTCAACGACTCGTGTATTATATATCATAATGTGCCAGTAAATGGCCACATCGATCAATAACATACCAATAGTAATAAGCTTTATTCGGCTTATATGTGCATTCTTGTGTGCGCAATAAATCGATGGATGGTATGTAGCCCAGGGTTTTGCTCTAATCTGTTTTAACCCCCTGCATTTCGAGGGAGATGGAAGCAAACACGCAATGGATTTATGAGAAATTATATTCATCTATAATATTTTTCTCTCTATATCCTTTACTTATTAACTATTCTAAATATGACACTAACTATGGGAATAAATAATAAATTCGAACATTAGGAAATTTAACAAAAATAGATAATACATATAAAATATTTTATTATTGCATCTGCTATTATTGCAAATTCAAATTTTTACATTAATGATCGTAAAGATACTTCAATGTTCTATTTATTCTTATCTATAATGTATCTAATATACCTAAGTGTCACAAATCTATAACTACCAGATTAAGATAAAAAATAATTAAAGATCGATACGATGCGCAGCGGCGGAGTTGTAATACACGATCATTGATCTAAAATACAAATATATTCAAATTATAGCATTGCTCAAAATAATTAATATATTCTAAAAAACAATTACTGCGCGCATTGAACTTTGTATAGATTTCGTTTTCAAAAAATATTTAGCAAACAAATCACATTCCTGTAAATGTGTTTTTAGATATATAAACTTCTACAAAATCTGATATATAAAGATCTATGTAACACACAGATAAAATATAAATAATTAAAAAATAATAAGTAAGTAACTCACCTTATGGTTGCTCCGCCGTTGCTGGACACATCCCCGGCCTCCACCCTCTCTCTTAATTTTCCGTTACTGTTTCTTCATATAGCATTTACATAACACACACTCGCGAAAACACGGATAATTACGATCACAGGCGCACACTAATTACCAGAATATGACAGTCGCGCGATATTTTGTACGGTATTCCCAACGTTAATCACATACAATGTATACTTCATTATATCTCAACAGAAGAATACCTCAAAGAAGAGTAATAAAATAACGATAGCGCAAAGCTGCAATTCGCTCAATGATATTTTTTGTAAATTATCGCAAAGAACGAATCTCAAATAGTAGAGATATTTAAAAACAAATTGCCGTTTTGCAATGGACGTTTTGCGTTCGAGGTCTCTTGGTATTTGTCGCGATAATTGAGACGTAATGCGACGATAACGAAGCAGCTTGCTCTGCTGTCTGTTCACTCGAGTATATCTACGCGAATGTCAATAATACAATACAAGATCGTACAACACAGATGTCGCAAAAGAGTACTCTATGCCGACGTGAAATATTTAATATAGAACAAATGCGTGCCGAATAAATTATTTCGTGTATTTAAAACTAATTATTAATAAACAATAATTAGTGTTTATTAATAATAACGACGTACCACGACTTTTCGTTACTCAAATCGATCGTCTATTATTCTCCAATCCAAAAATAGTTGGCAGATTATATATATATACATATGAAAATTTAAAGCATGGTACAAAATATATTATAATCTAAGCACTATTAAAAAAATCGTTAAATAATATCGTCTATAAATTTACAATAATTTTAGAAACTCTATGTGATTTTCGTCCTTCTCGAGTCTTACTGAAGATAAAAAAGCAAACTTTAAATATCTGTTTGGATTATTGGCCTCGATATGTTTACGAGTTGTTAATTGCGAGAGTTAAAGAATTACATAATCTGGTAATCGTTACACTCGTAAGAATAATCGCAATGAATTATTTCGAAAAGTAATAGGGAACGGTTCGCGCCGATATCTATCGCTGTACGAATAATACCGAGGCGACCGCAACGGTGTATACAGTACGCGGTGCCGTAATCCGCAAAAACAAAACAAAGCAAACGGCGAATACTGCGCCGTGTGTCAATGAATTCCGTGAAGTATTTAGTGTGTCAGGCCAGACTGAGGAAATAGATATGACAAATATAAATGACAAACATAAATAAGAATAGGCCAAATGTCGGTCAACCGCGAATCTTGGTGCGTAATAATAATTTTTGTGAATTCCCTGTTCATGCAAACTGCGCGCCGCATATTCGTCGGTCTTGAAACACAATCCTTACATGAACCCGGAATTAATTCACATGTTAAATTGACGAGCAATTTAATAATTTTGATGCTAACAGGCATCTATAAGATCCCTCCTTCCCCGAAAAACTGTAAGAAATTGACCGACATTTTGCCTATTCTCATTTATGTTTGACAATTTCGTCGGTCCTAATCTTATTATGATTTAAATATAAATGAATAACTTATTTCAATGAGTGTGCGAAAACGGCACAGTAAATTATTTGTTCGTGTTCATTTATATTCGATTGCTTGATCTGGATCTTAATGTAGTTGAATATTCTATTTTAAATTAATTTTCATAACTAGATACTATCGCATATTAAATCTAATATTTAATCAGAAAATAAAATTTATCTTTATTTTTGCAATAGTATGTAGTACTTATGCAGAATCCAAAAGAATTAGTCAAAAAATGAATTTTTTTATTTTATTATTATTATTTATATTATTATACAAATATTATTATTTTTGTTAAAATTATTATTATATGCATATATTGATATGCTTCTTATTTGTTTTAGACATTTTCCTAATGTTCTAATTAAACAATGTAAAGTCCTATCAAAGCAACGGCCTTAATGCATGCTTCTTGTAAGTAAAACCGAGGCTTCTAAATGTCTCCGATATTTACCGTGGATCAATGTGCATTAAGTCTTCTAACGATGATTAGCATATAAACGAGACTGCAAACACTATCTTTATTCACTCAAGGAGGTAGCATGCAGGACCGATGTCCTAGATACCAGTACTATCACAAGATATTCGGAAATATATACATTACTATTGTGTGTGTGTGTGTGATGTTTAGTTTCTATAGTATCTTTCACGAAATATTCACAATTTCATCCAACAATATTAATGACTATCATTGAAGCAAAAAGAATTTACGGAATATAATTTATACATTACGTTCTATTTAATTAATTATATAAAAATATATAAGAAATACATAGCATATATAAAGCAGATTTTACCGCATGCTTTAGATATAAAATAGATTCAAATTTTGCAAAGATAAATTTATATGAATAATTGACACCTGTATAACAAATACATATATGTGTTATACATAAATAAAGAGATTTCTCGCTTATTGTAGAGTCTAGGTGCAATAAAATAAAGATGCGTTCACACAAAACAGATATTATGCAGATTTCATTAAAATATATGCGGTATACGGTGATATATTACGTGTCATAGATATTACTTCACTTCACGATGATGTACGAGCAATAACATCAACAATTCGATATAACCCGATTAAATATAGTGAAAAGACTAACGTTATAACGCGTTTTCTAAAATTTACACACTCTATGAGATGCCATTATCGTAATCACATCTTTCATATTTAACGAAGTAAAACGTGCCATGCTTATGCGCACAACGATAATGTAAAAATCGATATAAACACTTTGAAGATCGATATAAACATCATCTACTTATTATGCTTTAACGTATTTTATTGCAGAAAAGAATATAATTAGTGTAAAAAATTAGATTATATTTCTGCTGTTAACTTTTCATAATAATAAGATAAGATATTAAATAAGTAGGATGCAGATAAACTGTAGGGATCCAACAGCGAAAAATATGCTATTGTTTTAAAGAATTTTATTGTATTTTATTGTATAATATTTTTTGCTGTATACAATGGTATATAAAAAGAGAACGGCTCTCTTTCTCTGCAATTCCTATTATGCTCTAGCATAACAATAAAGATAGTCGCCGTTACGTAAATACAAAAATAAGAAAACGCTGATAGGATCGGGAACTGTTAAGTAAAATTCACGTGGAAGAATACTTTCAGTGCATCTCGTACTTGATATGTCAGAGATTAGCTTCTGCATAGATAGTGCATGGATATGGAAAGAGGTCAAGAGTTAAATGTATTTAACTGCACTATTTCATTATCCCAGATATACGTAATGCATACTAGATAATACGCGGTCTTTTTCCAATATCTTCTAATGCTTTCACAAAATACGCACACACGCATACGGCACCAATCAATCAATCGATCTGTTCAATTTATTGAATTTATATGACCACAACCAGTTAAGATTAATTAAGACAAATGACTAACACAATATAAAAAATTTTATTGTGTATTAAGCTATTATTGAATATAAATTAATATACACAAACTTCATTCTGAATTTATCAATTTTAAAACAATTTCCAAAACTTGAAGCAAATGGAACTTTAGCAGTATGGTGCAATTTTTATCCGCACATAAAAAAAAAATTATTAAGTTGTATTAAAAATTCCAGACATTCATGATTTAAATGTTAGAAGAGATTAAAATTTTTACATAAATCTTTAGTATTATTCCATTTACTGCACTTTAAATTTGAACAATTCATCTTCATAATAGCTTTACAATAGACCGAAATTTCTCAGGTAATTTTTTATAGATTCTCATACATTTTAATAAATTCACGATTCTTGTACAGAACAAGATATCTATGTCGGTATGACTCTGATTTTTCATCGATATTTCCATTGTGCTTCCATTGTGAATGGACTATTTGCCTTTGACGTATCAAAATAAATTTCTAGAGAGAGCGAACAATGCGGTGAAGAGAATGTGAACATTTGACCATTCAATCAAAACGACAAAAACCTTCTCTTATAAGATAAAAAGAAGTTGAGAACAGATTTAAGAAATGAGTTCTGTAGAAGAAGTAAGAAGAAATAAGCATAAAATAGCTGCATCAATTAAGAAATATTCTTTTTGATTATTCAATTTCTTTCTTCAGTAAAAATGCCGATTTCATCTTATATATGGTAGATTCTTGCACAGCACTTATTTATTAAATAATTATTACGTAATTATATACCCCCCTATATTTATATCTTTAACTCTACGAAGTTAGATATTTTATAATTAAATAGCCTCATCACAGACGTTTAGAAATTTAATCAAGTATCATATAATTTCTGCAGTATTTCAACCGTGAAATCTAAAAAAAACCTCACCAAATAATCATTACTGTATAAAGGTCATGAGCAAAAACAGCTAGATAAAACTTTTATTCCACGAAGCCGCTGTGGGAAAAAGAGATCCTTAAATAACTCTTCGTCTTCGTTCCAGTGCATAAGAGTTCCCAGAGGGATCATACTCAACTAAAGTGAGACCGCTTCTTATCATCCACCTCGTCAGTGATATCTAGATGCAATGTCTGTGGGTCATCAGAGCCATTCTGCTCTCCGAGATGGTAAATTTCGGAGAGTGATAAGGTTTGCTAATACAGTTCCGCTGACTGGCAGCACATTAACCGGAAACTTGCGTCAGAGAAACTGATAAGGTACGGAGTGTAAATTGCGCAAAATAACCGAAGGAAGACCACCAGAGCAAATGGGAACGAAAGCGGTATCGTCGGCGTCAGCAATGGTTCTGGTGGCTAACCAGAAGAGGTAAAGTGCTGTTGCTAGGCAACCTGTTGCCACGGGTGTCCGTATGATGCGATGGAGAGAAAGTCCACTATATCATGATATCGTAAGCGAGGCGAGAAGAGTGACAGAATTAGAGGAGATAGAATTCAGTCGGTTTGAGATGATAAAAGTCACATCGAGGATGAAGAAAGATACTTATAGCGATGTTGCACACGTAGACTGAAGAAGCAAAATGTAAAAGTAAGTGCACAGTTTTTAGATAAAGTTTTTAGATAAAAGAAAAAAGTTTGGTAAGTTTCTTCGGATAAACTTTTATAAAACAGTTTATTATTAATAATTAAATCTCTGAAGTGAGAGAAAGAGAGATAGAGAAAATCCATGTTTATTAATATAAAAAAGTATAGATTAGTATAAATGTATCAAGAAGTGTTATTTTTATTCTTATATGACTTTTACTATAAACATTTGACTTTTCTTTTTTTTACACAAAAAATATATATCTTAAAATCTTTTAATAATTACTTGTAATAAGAGTAGGTATATATATTAGCAACTTGTAATAAAAAGTAAATGTTGTTCCATTATTAGAAAATATATCGAACAACAAATGTGTATGTATTTGCGTTATAATGAGTCATTTATTATTTATAATAGTGAGTTCTGATATTTTACATACGTTTGTTATATCTTACGGTATGGAAGAAAGTATTCTAGCATAATGTTCATATTTATACGTTCTTCTGCTTCTGACTTTGGTTTAATAATATGAATAAATTTAACACATCGCTTAACAATATAATTATTATAATAATTAAATATAATAATGTAATTTGAGTTAATATCTAATAAAAAATTATTCGTTATAAATGTTTTTGCAATTTAAAAATGTATAAAGAATTAAATAAGTTTTGTAGAATCGGAAAAGATATACCTAATTGTTGAATAAAGCTTTTCGTAGAATTTAGCTTTGTTTATTTTGGGATTTTCGCATATGTAAATTATATATCAATTAATCATGTCACACAGCATTAACGTTTCTTGATTCAAGTGAGAGGCTGCGTAACACGTGGGTCGAGTCTAGTAGAGAAACTCAACGTGTGGGCAGCCTTGTGTGGCTACCGAATTTGTTAGCAAGCGGTCGCCCATAAATTTGCATCGGGCGCGACGAAAATACGCAGGCATGGGCGTAATTCTGTCCTATACTTTGAAATGTCGAAAGCGTGGCTAACAGTCCCGTGAAACGTAACATTTCCCGAAAACGGTAACATTTCACGAGATGCGAGCACGTTAATTTGACCTATGAAATACCACGATCAAAGCTAGGAATATGACAGGATAATAGAACCTTCGCATCCATCTCATACGAGATCTACTTGATCTACCTATATAGAGTTCAGTAAAGCCTATATTGCAGCACACATAGACTCCTTAACGCAACTTCCATTTACGAGGTATTAAAAGCCTTTTATTCTTTGTCGGAAAAGTCGTAATTTCAATATTATCAAAAGTTAAATCAAATTTTATTGTTTTACAATGTAATTTAGAAATTTTCTCCTTATCTCTCTCTCTC
>NJRQ01000005.1:0-37734 GCA_003063805.1 Aphaenogaster ashmeadi
ATGGAATAACCGGCCGGTTAAGTTAACCGTGGTTGGTGAAATTGGCCCTAAGAGATAGACATTGAAGGATTATATTAAGATTATATAAGAGACAGACATTAAAGGAAATTAAGTCAAGTTTCTATCAAGTCAAAATCGGAGATATCAAATGCTTGATATTTCAATCAAAAAACCGGGATGACATGAAGCAGCTGCCCATCGAAATGGGCAGCTGTTTCATGCGCGTGTTTTTATGGATGAATCAATAGCATGCGATTTCTCGAACACCGTCGATGACGATGACAACGACGACGACGCACGAAAAATCTGGATTACGGCGCGGAGAAATCCAAACGAGCGCGTAAAGAAACTCGTTCTCTCCTTCGTCTTCCTCCTCGTCATGATAACGTAACTCGAAATTACAATCGTAGAGCGAAATGAGCCCGCAGCAGGAAGCTTATGATTCGGACGTAACACTGCAATACTTTCTCCGTCTACTCTCCCTCTCCCTTTCGCTCGCCCGACAACTCGACAGAGAAAACCGATCGACGAAATACGGCTGTCGGGATCGCGGTTCTCGCGATGAGAGGATAATTGAGGAAGCGCGTAATCGGATAACGCCGTGAATCGGGAAACGAGGGCCGAACACGTGCTTGTCTCCCATTAAATTTGGTTCGAATCAAATTTGAGAGAAGGGTTAAAATAATAAAAGTTAAAATAATAGTAATGAAATCGTGAGATTTATATATCACGACGATGTGCAATAATCCAATCGCAATTACTGTAAATAAATGGGCATAACTTTGACTGCGAGACAAGTTTATGTTAATACTATACTTCGGACTTTGCAATTCTCTAAAGACAATAATTTTTTACAAGTATACATATAAGCCTATTCAGTCGAGGCTGGATCTTAGTGCCTAATGATCTTATTAATAATCTAACAATTTTTTATTTTTCTGTATTTTACAATGTACATATCTGACTTTTCCAACGATTCGATAACTTACGAACAATTCTGCAGAGTGCATGCTTTTTTGTACTAATCTCTCATATTTAATGAATGAATAGGAAATTATTCGATGGGAAGAAGAAACTCCGCCTTTCGGAGTAATCGGACAGATGAATGAGAGATGAGTGTACGTGTATGTGTAAATTAAAGAGATGAATTAAAACCTCGCGAGAAGACCACGCCGATAAACGGACCGCGTGCGGCCCGCGGGGCCTCACCAAGAACCGTTCACCAAGTTCGAAGGCAACGTTCGTACTTATCCTTATCGCCTTCGCGCGACGTTGCGTAAACGAGGAGGGGGACCCTGGAAATACACCGGCCGATTATTTATAGAGTGGTTTTAACGACACCGCATTCTCCCCGCTGTTCTCCCTCGCTTGTAAGCAATTTCACGGCGCGATATGCGTATACCTGGCATTATCGATGATGTATGTGAAAAATTTTGCCGAACGCGAGCTACTCGTATATAGTATGACACATTTCAAATATGATGAATAAATCTCTCTCTCTCTCTCTCTCTCGCGTTTATTCCCGATGACGATATCGCCACGTTAATTATAGCGCCACGGCATAATCCTTGACCGCTGTTGGCTCTTCGATGCCGATAACAACGAGTGAGATATCGCGCATTGCTAGTCGGCGCTTCATTAATTAATGTCCGCGTGCGTGCTGCCTCTTCGGTGAGGCATATTGGTTTTGGAGATAGGAATTCCTAAATTAACATGAATAGTGTAGCTGCTAAGATAGGATTTCGTCACGATCAATTCTTCGAGATACGACCGTTTTTAATTCAAACTTCCTATTTTAAATATAAAGTATTTGAAAAGAGTGAGATTGACGTTTCGTTATCTTATCAAATTAAATTACAATAATTGATTAATAGTATTTTTATTAAGTATATGATATATACTTTATAAATAATTAATATTATTTATGAATTTAATATTGCACTAGGATGTCAATTGCACTTAACAATAATAATTTATATATATAAATATAAAAATCTGAAAATTTATAAATTTGAGAAATATATGTTGATTAAAATCAATTAAAATATATAATAAATTTTATATATATATATATATACATATATATAGAGAGAGAGAGAGGGGGGGAGAATTATTATATATTTTTATAGGTTTTAATTAATATATATTTCTCTCTCAAATCGCATTTAAATGCATCATATTAATTTCTTACAGTTGGCAATAATTCTTTCGTTCGTTTTACTTCAGTCCCGATTAGTTGCAAAATGAAACTTTTCTTGTAGGCCGACGTCTTAATTTTCGCCATCACGTATCTTCTTCGCAGTTATATTTTAATCTACCCAAAAAAATGTAATATCTCATGTTACGTAAATATGATTTCGTCTCTGGTACGAGATGCAGCTGTGTCACGTTTTGGAAATGTCACGTTTTAATTCCTTCTTCAATTTGCTCTTTCGACACCGATTCATTTAAAATTAGGATTGCTTACAATGTCTTCATATGATCTCTTCATTATTAACTAAGCTATTTTATAAGTGTCTATTTTTCTATCGATACTTGCTGAATAATTTATTAGAATCGACATTATAGATATCGATGCTTAAAAGCCTTGCAAATTCAACAACATAACAATATACAAATATACAAACAAATAATGTTCAAATATAATAATATAGCGCACATTTAACAATGCATTTAACAATGCATTCTAGGTTCTTATAATTTGGCAAATTTATTTATCGCTTAGGATCTTCTGTTGTATAGATATTTTTATTGCATAGGAATTATGTGAAAATTTAGGGTTGATTTTTCCGTTTCTCCTTAACTTAATCGATATCTATATCGATATTGATACTGTTTCAGCATCCTTGCTCGGCTCTAAACCACGCGTAATTTTTCGCGATTTCCAAGGATACTTGAACGCTATCTTTTACGTCAATAATATTTGTTAAACTCGACAGGCAAAGAGCTTGTGTTCTTATGCTCGAGTATTTTTTTCTTTCACGATTTGCATGCATGCCAAATCGATAAAAACGCTTTAGAACTATGTGCTTGATTGTTCGATATCGTCCCTTATCTTTTGATTAACATAATTCCATATTGATGAACTATATGCTCAATGGCTCTTAGTGAATTATCGCTTTTTATTGATATTTTTCAGAGCAAAGCTATGGCGAGAGATAAAATAAAATATAAATTATATGTAAAATGTTATAGTTTAGAAATAAGAGCAGTCGTCTGAGACAAACGAAAAATTTCTGATTCTATTGGTGGTTTAGTTATTTGCTTTATGATATTTAATCCTAAAATATACTACTAATGTTCAAAAATCTCATATGTATACGATAGATCAAGAAAGATATTAAAATAAACTGATAAGTATAAACTTTTTTTAGAAATTTTTATGAATATAAACGAATGTGTGAAGCACAATAAAAATGGTTATTTCTATACATTCTTCGCGAAATTCGCGAAATGTTAATACAGATTTGTTTATCGAGTTCATATTTTCAACTTATTTTTTCGGGTCATAATAATTCAAACAAGCACGCTCTATCTTCGCGTCTTCGCGAAGTTTAATCTAGCGCATGCGTTCGTATACGTGGACAAGCACACATGTTGCATAATGCATGATTTTCGCTCATGCAGACTGCGAGACACATCCGCTGTTGATTCGTCGAACTAGGTTCACGATTCGCTGAAGTTTTATGCATAATCTGCCGCAACATACGCGGTCGAAGTGATTCGAAGCGATGATAACGCCTGTAGTGATAACGGGCAACACACGTGATCAGAGAGCGCTCCAGAGTATTTTTAAGCCGGAGATTAATTTTAACCACAGCCGGTTTGCGTATCGAGTCTTCGATTAATTTTACTACTTGTATTTTTATTAATTACTTCGAGATTTGTAATTTCCTTCGAATTGTAGTTCTATATATTTAATAGATCGAGGAGGGGCGATCTCGGACGCATGTTAAAAAAATTTTAGAGTTTTTTAGTTCTTATTTCTATATGTATTATATGTTTAAATGGAATGCGCTATCTCGCTTTATAACGAGATGCCTCACTGCGCAAAAAATAAACCTATATATGTATATTTTAATCTCTGGTATTTTTTTTAAAGCAATCGAATCGGTGAAAGTTTGTATGGTTGAGTCTCTTACGTACGTAAGTTTTTGAATTTGCGATAAGTCAGCACACATTTTGCGCAGCAATTACATACTGTACCGTACATATCGTTGATAGATTAAATCTTTATCAATTGAGTAATATCAGTAACCTCTCTTCGAATTGTTTGTTACAAACAAATCAAGTAAATCAAGTATTTCTCTCGAGTATTGCTATTTAATTTTCATTGATTAACACAATTGGGAAAGTTGCGGAATCAATTTGAAAATGGAAAAAGCTCTGCGAACTTCCACCTTAATTTTTCGGAATTTTTTCCGTATTTGCAAAATGAAATAAATTAGATAAAAAACCATCGTTAAACGCTCGTTAAAGTATGACTAATACAGTTGAGTATTATAAATTGAATAAAATTATCAAGTATGTCACGATATTTTGAACGTCTGCAATTTCCTTTGTCAACTCGTTGCGCAATCGATACATGCGATTAAAAGTATTTTCATATTGAGTCGGCCCTCACACATATTTATCTGGTTCCTATATAATCAGCGACTCGCGTATGTTGAAGATAAAGACCCGCATGTCTTCGCGATAACTTCGTTTGTCGCACGATGCATGGTTTTCGATTTCGCCAATTTTATTAGAAGATATACTCGTACTATTTTGTGATATCCGTTATTTTTTATTCTAAATAAATAAAACATTCGCATAACGCTGACGGTGTAGGTATAACAGTAACAAACAAATCATAATCCGCGTATTTTAGCAAAACTATTTTTTCAATATAAATGTTTTCTGATTCAGGTGAAATATTTTACGAGAGATTTGCAGATATAAACGAAATAAAGATTAATAACAAATAAAAAGATAAAGAAACTAAAAAATTTTATATCGTGAAATTTTCATAATTATACAATTATTTGGCATAATTACATTCTTTTTCGTAAAGTTATTTTTTTATTGATTTTTAATTCTGATTTAATTCGATGTCTAATATTTAAAATTAATTTCAGCTTAAAATTCTTGTAATTTAGACATATTTAATTTTTTAGATATTTAATTTGGAGAGTATAACACAATTGCGGAAATAATTATAGTTACTATATTTAGGGTGTTTACTCAAATCATGTAAAAAAATTCCCTGAGAATCCTCGGATTTTCCATGTATTTTTATTAAAAATTCCAGGTAAGATTAGAAAAATTTTTAATGCAATTTTGAAATGTATTTATTTTATTATACGTCCTTTTTAATGTTTCTTCCTCATATAGTCTTCCGCAAGATAATACCTATTCTTTTCTACAATTAGAGCCACGAAACCTATAGGATAGTAGATATATGGAAGACTCAGTAGTATAGTATCAGTGAATCTCTTCTGTATTGTTTTCTACTATAAAGGCTGAAACACACACACTTTCCGTAAGACGGAACAGTAAGGTTTCGACCAATCGTGTTGCTCGATTCGGCCGTCCGTATCCGTAGCCGGTGTGTCGAAAAGTGTGTGTTTCAACCTTTACCCTGATTTTTTAAATAAAAACTCGCAAATCACATGAGAATGTACATGAACATATGCAGATGTCTATGTCAAATTTATTGCTAACTAATTGTCGACATTCTGCATTATCAAAAAAATTAAAGAAACCATTTTTTCAGAAAGAGAGAATTTAAATTTAAAAGTAAAATTTCAAGAATTTCCCTGAATGCTAATAAAATTCCACGAATATCCCTAATTTACAAGAGTAAAAAAGAAATCTCCTGAAAATTTCAGATTTTCAACGTTTCTCCAGGTAGTAAACACTCTGTATATTATATTAAAATTGATTTTGAAAGTTGATGAATGAAAGTAGAGACATACCTAAATATGAAAAATAACTGAAAAATTCTGTACATTATACTGAATAATTTATTAGTTAGAATCTGAAAGCGCATTGTAGTCTTAGGGCATTGTACTGACATATAGGTTTGTGTAAACCTTTTTACCTGAATTTTTAAGTATTCAAAGAAAAGTTTTTGTATGTATTTAGTGATCTTTTCTTTTCTATTATATTTCTATTATATTTCTTTTCTATTATATTTCTATTATATTAAACAAAAACATTTGTGACTGAAAATAATAGATATTTTAAGTGAAATTGGAAAAAAGGGTTTTTCTATTTCAATACAAAACGTTCGCTTGCATTTCTTTAATGTGAAAGCGACCGGATTTTGCTTTGATAACCATATATATATATATATGGTTTCACATTAAAGAAATGCAAGCGAACGTTTTGTATTGAAATAGAAAAACCCTTTTTTCCAATTTCACTTAAAATATCTATTATTTTCAGTCGCAAATGTTTTTGTTTAATATAATAGAAATATAATATAATAGAAAAGAAAAGATTACTAAATACATACAAAAACTTTTCTTTGAATACTTAAAAATTCAGGTAAAAAGTTGTATATATATAAAAAATAAAAGGTATATAAAAGGTATATATATAAAAGGTTTAATTCAGGTAAAAAGTTATATATATATATATATAGTAAAATATGTTTTCTCGGTAAAATAAAAAATCTTACTAGATAAATTTGTTTATAAGAATTTCTTATTCCAGAAAATTTTATTTGTTGTTAAAGAAAAATACATATTGCAGAAAACCTGTCACTGATTTGATATACGATTTGATGATTAAAAATCAATTTGCAATTACGACGAAATAAACAAAGACAAAAAATAAGTAAAAAGATGAAGAAAGAGAAAGTTTCGTTACATTTTGATTTTACATTTCCGGAAACATTTGTTGCAGAAGAATTTTATGAGAAAAAAGAAAGCTTTATATTCCGAAGAATCATTGTTCATCACTTTTACGAGTTTCAGCAAGCGAAAGTATATCTTATCTTTTGAGTTTCTTTGATTTATGGGGGTAGGATTTTAGAGAATATAAGGTAGTATACAGAGATAGTTACAAAGTTCTAGATGTCAAACATTCAATGTTAAATATCAAGATATCTTTATGTACAACTTGTCGCTATTATCGCTGCATTTGCATTTGTTGCTACAGTCGCTATCGTTGTTGCAGATATTGCAGCAAAAACTATTCCTGCATCGTATGTAAATACGATTGTGTGAGAGCATGGTTGTGTCAATATATACTTACATACAACGTCTATAGATCAAACGATTTCAGATTTAGCCAATGACCAGTTAACTCAGCAATTTGCTGTGTGTCACTTCTCTCCCTTCCAATGCTGTCAGAGAAACGCCCTTTTAGAACCGAAATAATGTGAAAAACGACCTGACGCTCGAATGCATTCGAGCCTTCTTCGGACCCACACAGTAGAGGTTGGTTTAGTAGCGAAGATGTTCGGCTCGAGATAGGTCGGGTAACTTTTAGTTTCTATCTAACACGTGGTGCCCCAGCGTGGGGCATGTAAATCATAGTAACAAGTCAGAGCATTTTTTCTTTTGTGATTATCACGGAAATATACATGTTATGCCAATTGTGCTATAATCATAAGTGATCTTTTTTCATAAAGATAGACAGGTTAATATACGAGCCGGTAATCGCAGTATCTACAGTGTCTGCTTGTATTACAACATTATCTCTGTTGTTATTTAGATTTTTCTAAAAAAGCAAGACAGTTTTTATTTTATATGCTCGATATTTCTAAGGATTCGGTAAGTTTGATATTTAAATTTTAATATTTAAATCTAGTAATTTAAAGTGAATAAAAAGTACATAGAGTACTTCGGACGGTCCATATTATTATTACATCGAAGTCTAAAGGTTGTCGGGTATCATTTGTGGGTATCATGCATGTGTCACATATGAGTATCTCAACGGAATCAGATGATCGTATGATTCACCATGTTGTTTTAGAATACCGGGACCTTCGCTAGAAGCTCAAGAAATATGTTTACAATATGTGCTTATATAAATTTATGTATATAGCGAATAAAAAAGTTGCAACATTTATTTCGATAAGTTTCGAAAAAAGAGTTTCATAAAAATTGCGTAGATTTTGTCTGTAATTTTTGAGCGGCTGAAACTCATCGAAGCTTCGAGTTCGTTTGGTATGTTCAAAATATCTAATAAAATCTGTCGTATTATTCTAAGCAATATCCCCAGTCTCAACAAAAGAAACAGAAACTCGAAACAATGGGAAGATTCGAAATGCCTGTCAGACCGGAACTGCATGTTCTTTAATCGTCTTAGTCTTAATTTGTCTTTGTAAGGCAATGGAGGCTCGTGAGGCTCCCAGGTGAGGAAGTGAAGAAAGGGGGTTCGCGGAGGCAGGGTCGCGATGACGAGAGGCCAACATGGTGCGCAGTGAAGTGAAGTCGAGACTGGTGGCGGGAGTTGGGGAACGTAGTGGGAGGCGATTCGACCGGACCGACCCGTTATATTATCTCGCGTTAGTCAGTTAGTCAGTTTCCTTTCGTGCCAGTGATCCCGCGGTGATCCTGTGATTCGACGACGACAAGAACTCTGCCGTTCTGGCAAAAAAATCCTGGCTCGAAACTCTACGTGGATCCCGTACCGGTTGTAAAACGAGTTCGAAAGGGGAAGATTCGTATCGAGGGACGATTAAAATCGCGATATTTTCTAAGTGATCCACGTGCATCGAATCGCGCAGCAAAGTGGAATAGAGTGATATAGGAAGCCGCCTGATAGCCGCAATCAGGACTGGGAATCACGATCGATCGACCGGTGGTCTTCGACGCAAAGCAGTTAAAAGGCAGTTCGCGACATCGGATCCTCGCGTTGTCGGAGATCGATTGTGAGGTCGACAAACTCGCGGAGACAATTACTTACGTCGCGAGGTGGAACTTCGATCAGTTAATTAGCGGCCGCGTGATCTTCCGGGATGTTTTACCGCGATCGGCGGTGGTTGCAGTGAAAGTAAACCCGGCGTCTCGATCTATCCGCAATGCGCGATTAGCGCTTCAGTGCCTACGAATCCAGCCGAGTGACCCGTTATCGTGAAAGTGATCCATTCACCTCCCTTTTTCGAGGTTGTTCTCTGTGTCGCATAGAGCTTTAAATAAGTGATACCGTGAAACGCGCTTGTTTTCTTCTGGGAATTCACTCTTTGACTGTCTCTTTTTTGTTGTCTTTCGTTTTTACTGCGAAGATCGAAGACATTTTCGCAGCTGGGCGTCTACAATTGAGAGACTCTTATTTGAAGGACTGGCAGTCAACGAAAATGACCGTGGTAATAATAAATGGCGTAGTTCCGAATGAGAATTTTTCCGAATGAGAAATAGCTCGCATTGTGCTCGTTCGATTTTGAGTTTTATTCTTCTCACGTGAAGATTGCACGCAGCATTCTCTCAGGTTGGAAATCAAATAGTCGCATTTAACGCTAAACGTGATTCGAATACTTACCGCCTAGAAAGTTAATAATATTAAATTCTAGTTATAATAACTCTATATTCTAATTATTTCAGTTTAATAATCATATTTAAGTTGAAGAATATGATGCTGAAATTATTCTGAGTTCTATGGTTTAGTCTAATTCATAGTTTAAGGCAGTTGAATTCTCTTCGAAGTTAGAAGTTACGTGCAGAAATTCGCATCTAAAAATAGTTATCTTTTGTCTAAAGTTAGAAGTTACATATACAGATTTAATAATTCAAAAAGGTGAGGATTCGAGCTAAAAATAAAAACTATTTATAGAAAAAATACGATACTCTTTCATGTTACATGAAATATTCAACAATTTTAGAGCGAATTTCTTTTCAACGAAAATTGAATCGTGTATTACTTGTTGCAACTTTTTCAAACGCTTAATATTGAATACAATAATAATTAACTATATCTTACATGTAAGATTGCAGTTGAAATACAGGATTTCTTGACATTAATAAAAAAGAATTATTCCATTATATTCTGTAATCTTAATTATCTAAAAGTTCTTAATCAATAAATCCACTTAGGTCACCATAAATCCTAAATTTTTATTGCGAATTAATTTCACATTAATTAAAAAATATACTAATATTTTTTTATATTTTGCAATGCAAGTTATATTTATTCACATGATAAACATACAGTTGAAAATAAATAAAGATTTATCAAAAATGGGGCAATTGCTGTATAGACGTGCATAAGAAATTAAATATTCGAAATATGTATAAAAAATACAGCAGCTAAAAAATTGATAAAAATTTCGAAGTGATAAGGACGATCGTTCCAGAAAGTGAATAACAGTATAATGTATAACTTCGATAAGTAGAAGCTACGTGTCGAGGAGATTAAATATTCGCGAAGGTCACGTGGAAAACGAGATAATCTGAAAAATTGATAAGAAGCTTTAAACAATGAGTCATTAACATTTTAATTATCAGACAAATATTATGCAGAAAATTAAGAAACTTTAACTTTAAAAAATATTAAATATACATGATATCACATCACTTATTTATAATTAAGAAATAATTTACATCTAGAAGTTTATGTAAAAGTTTAGTAATTACCTAAAGGTACAGAAAGAAGGACAAATGAAGAATATTTCGAAAACTTTTCGGGATATTTTAATAACACATGTGTTTGTTGTTATTAAATATCACGAGAGAGATCTCTATGTGTAAAGAATTATTTCAGGGCGCAATAATAGCGATTTTGCATTGTTGCAGGTTATGGAGAGAACAAACACCATCGTTACGTGGCCATCAAGACTGAAGATCGGAGCAAAATCGAAGAAAGGTAAGCAGTTGATTGACTTAATGATTAATCATTCTAAAAGCAATCTATTATTTGGATTGCTTTAGGTTCTCTAGTAAAATGTCAATCATAGATAACGATAGATAACAGAAGTTCATATTATCGTATTGTATGTACAAATATTGTAGGCTGAATCAGGAATTACTCCAGGAATAGAAATATTGTATTTGTGAATAGAAATATTTGAAAATTTAGATATAATTATACTAATCGAAATAAAATCTTTCCTAGCTATCTATATTTATGTAAAGAAAATGTTATTTGAGTTATTGATATACATATAATGGCAACATCGGCATGATAACGGAATGCCTTTAGCTTCATTAATATTAACGAATGTTTATCTGTGTGTGTTTTCTGACAAATGAGGATTCGAGAGCAACGTCCTTTCTAAACTAACTGATTCATTTTCAACTGCATTTGACACAATAGCATCGTCATCGTCGTCTGACATCGACAAAATTTTAACGAATGCAAATGCTCGCATAAAATATGATCAGACGATGATATCCTGTTTTTCACTTAATCCCGAGATAATATGAATAAAAATTACAAGAATTATATTTCCTAGCCAAAAATTATTGAATTTCTAAAATTATTAATATCACGCGAAAGAGAAGCAGTAATATGTTTTTGAGAAATTACGTTTTCCTTCGTCGAGATTCGAAATTCGCCCAAAAATATATATTGCAAGAATCCGAAGATAAAATTGCGTGTTTTTCTCGTGACAATCTGAGGATCGCGCAAAGTGAACGTGCAAACGGAAGCTATCGATAGCTCGAGAGCGACGCGGAATTCAGATTTGGCGTGTCGCGCGTCCTTGGAAGATTTATACTAGGAGAGAGTAGGAGACGCAAAAATCATCTTTCACGATCCTCCGCACGTTCCCCGCATTCGGACTCGTGCGTAGTCGTGCGAATACGCGTTGTTTGCGGATTGCGTCAACCGAGTAGTCGGTCATGCCTCTTCGTCAGCTGACGTCTTGCGCACGTTGCTTTTGCGATCGCTATTTAAAGTTTCATCGCTGGCGCTGTGTAGAATCGTGCACAAAAAAAAATTTTGCACGCCTCGCGGAAATTTTGAGATCAATTCGACCTATCTGATGTCGAAACTTAAGGGGAAATTTTCGATTTAATTGAGATTATAGATTCATTGTTCCAAAGTTTTAATAAAGTCTCCAATCCATGGATATTTTGTGAAATTCTAATGGATATAAAGAGATGGAAAGAGCATAATTAAACAAAGGGCAGTGATCTTTTTTATATTTTGTGATATCACTTCGATTATGAAACATTCATTTAACAATTTAAAAATTTTTAACGAGTTGCTAAAAATTCAAGAGGCACCAAACAAGAATTTCAAAAAGGTCGAAAGAACGCCGTAAAAAGTTTGATGGATTTTAGATAGATCTGCCATAATTGATTACTCATCCACACATTTTTCACGTCGATTGCGAGATTATTTCATCATCTGTTTCTCGATAAATAAATTACGACACGTGGATCGATCCAGTGCTCGCTCGTTCGCTCGAGGCAACGTTGTCGCCTCGTATGACCGGACTTGTGGAAATTTTTCGGTGATTCATCCCTTCCTCGTGACCTAAACAGCTGTTGCATCTGTCTCTCTCTTTCTCTCTCTTGCTTTCTTTTTCTTTATTTTACAAATCCGATTGCGCGCGTGATAGTCTATGTAATCTGGTATAAATAAACTCACATATCTTGTTGTGCTCGTAGTTACTCCAGATTATCATTAGAATGCATGTATATATATGTTATCTCGCACACATAAACACGCAGAAACAAGAATGCTCACACACGCGATGCAGATGCATGATACGGATTATTGTGAGCCATTCACAAGTTCCGTTATAGTCATTTCAATAATTTCTTTTATGTCGCGGAAATATCGATGACTACCAAACGATAACGCAAGAGTCTGTCGTTAAATTCCATAGAAATTCAGTTGGGAAATATTACTTGAATCTATTTGATGCGTTTCGTGCATATCAGTATGTCATGCTTAAGTATGCCTGCATAAATTTTTTTCAGTTACATAGGATGCTCTAAAATGTAAATTTTTTTAATACGGTATTAAATTAACTAATTAGATTATTATATGTACTTAGATTTTCCGAATAAATTAGATAAAAATTATGGCACTTTTATGAATCATGTATCACACATGCAAGTGTATATAAAAAAAAATTTCTTTTTTAGTTATTCTGTTTCTTTGCGAGAAGTTGTCATCTTCTCGAATGAATTTTATTACAATAAAATTTTAATTAATAAGCGCGAATTAACATAAATTTAATATTTAAAAAATCCAATCAAATTATTTATGAATAATTCTACAAATTTCAATTTTTAATTGAAAAATTTCTGATGAATACTACGAACTTATATATTTCTATATGCGACTTAGCAGTTTATAAGAAAATCACAAATGGCAGTAGGAGTACTCTCGCATAGATGTAATTCTCGAAATGGAATTTGCATTTGAAGTAGCAAATGAGTCAAATTGACTCACATCATGCGCTCTTCAGGGTTAATAGATATTATCGAGTTATCTCCCCCGTGTTGCGATAGGATATCACCTTGCGATTTGACCCGCTCTCGAAGCTGTCGTTATGAATTTTGCGCAGCGAGATCAGCGGGAGTCTAGTTCAGTCTAACCAGACGGATAATTGTCTATGATCGAATTAAGCGTCAATCAGTATCATGCAGCCGCTCTAATTCTTCGCCCCGTGAAGATGTCGATGTGCCGCGAGTCACGTAAGCCACGTTACTCTTCAGATGATAAGACTACACGTAGCTTTTTTTTCTTTGGATCTGTAACTATACGAGGAAGGACTATGACCCCGTCATTTAATAAAAATACAATATTTGTGCCTGGATATTGAAATTTGATGGTACTCGTATTTTCTATAAATACGATAATGTAATGCATTCAGCGTATAATCGATAAAACCGAAAAATACATTTTATAATGGAATCAATAGAAAAAGAGGATAAAAATAGAAATTATAAATTTGGATGAATTAAATTATAAATTAAACGAGTAAAATTTAATTCAATTAAATTATATAGTAAATATTATACTTGCTAAATTTTCTAGTAAACTTTACATCAAAAAGTCTAAAATGAAGAAATAGGTGAGGAGATAAAAAGCTTGGATTTCTTTCGAAATTGGAGCTATAATTATTTCTCAATAAATTGCCAGTTTTCCGTTTGCTCATCACATCACAGTTATACTTAGTCAACAGATATTGAGCGATGCGTGTTTGCGAAGAAAACAACAAAATTCAAAAACCAGATATCGCGTGACTTCGCGATGTTGCTGTTTCATTAAATTATCTAATTGGTTTTATTTCCGATCGAGACTGAGAAAATTTATAACATTATCATAAAATTACGAGAAAGTTCTCTGTTGCTTAATTACAGTTTTACAGAGCGTAGATTTTTCTTGGGAAGAATAATCAAACGGAAACATATAAAGCGATAGTATAAAAGGACAAATTATAAAATTTTATCATTTATTAAAAATGCGACTTATTAAATATTATTGTTACTGAGAAGATCGACGATTAAAAATTATTCGAAAACACGATTATTACGAAATTTCAATGTATTCACACATAAATATTATATTTTTAAATGATAGTTATATTTTCCTCGTTTCGTTATTATCACAGTTCATCCACGTATATCATCGTTATCATTGTTTTCCTTCGTATGCATTCTCCTCCTACGTGAATTTATCGCGAGGCATAGCGATATATACATACGTTTTATTAAGGTACACCTTGTATCATTCAGATAATCAGCCGAGCCTCCGTCACCTGCCCCTCTCTTGTTACCGCAACGGCAGCCGACACTCCTTATCGCTTTGTGCAAATAGGATTCATCTACTTTCTATGCTCGGCGCGGCTAAAGAGGTCAGGTCAGGCCTCAAAGTCTTGCACCGAAGAATCCGCGTGCTACCGTCGCGTCGATTCTAAAAATAATCGCGGATTGTGTCGAGGACTGATAGATGATCGCACTAACGCAGCATTTTCCAGAAGCATCATTATCGAAGAAATTTTAATCGGATACTGATTTTCGAAAGCGCATTATTAGATATCGCGTTATTTTCCACGGTATCTCTTACATAATTAGGCGGGAGAGATAAGAAGTATGAACTTCAAGACGCAGACCAACGAAATGATATGATATCGTTGTTTTGATTGCGAAGTTCCGAAAACGTTGTTTTTCTCTTTTCACCCAGAGTTTTTCTCTCTTCTTCTCCGTTCGGAAATAGAATTCGACAATGCCAAAGTCTCAAAATAATTCTCGATTCTACTGCATGGAAAATGTCACTAAAAACAATGTCTTAATAATCGAATACTCGATCCGATTTCTGTTGAAACAAATCCACCTGAGATTAATTTAAAATTAATCGAAAAAATTAAGCGAGAACTTTTTAATGTCTAAAGAAGAAAAATGAAAGGTAAAAAAATTGTGTAATCAAGTCAGCGAAATTCTCGTCGAGGAAATGTCAATTCTTCCTATTAAAACTCATATTTAGTCACACATTTTAAAGCGTACTAAATGAATAATTGTTTCCTATTTTCGCACGTATTATTTCTATTTATATTGAATGATTAATTTCTAATTCTAATGATCGTTATTGTAAGTAGATGAATTATTGAGTCTCGTCCATGCGTGACAAAGATTGAATAGCGAGCGAAACGCGCACGTGCGATCATTATGCAGCGTCAATGACGCGTCATCGCACTCGACTTTGGAACACGTTATACAGTCGAAGGTCTCGCGTTCAGGAAGAAGCAAGCGTGCGCTTTGAGAATAGATAAGCAATAGATACTAAGATTGACTTCAAAATAGCTATCGATTGACAATCGGATTTTCTGCAGTCGCCCGTTCTCGCCAGCGGCGTCTTTTTACCTTCGGGGCCCCGCGCTAATTTCTTTCGGGGTCATATCAGAATCATCGATAAATGTTCCGCCCATAATGTTCTCGTCAACACTGTTTTGCCGGACATCAAGTTCGATCAGTAGTACACGGAAAAAACGGTTTTGCTGGAGTATCTAAAAATTTAGTCTAAAAATGAAAATATTGGAAACAGTACGTTAGTAAACGATACACAAAACGTTGGTGTATATTGGCGAATATGTGTCGCTGAATACATACACGGAAAGAACGGTTTTGTTGAAGTATCTAAAAATTTAGTCAATAATTATTTTAGAAAATAATTATGTTGGACCATCCAAAATAACAAGGATCACAAAAAGAAATTTGTGAAAATCAACTGGGATCAGAGTAGGTGATTCTTAGAGATTTTGGGTCGAAAAAAACAATGCCGCTGGCCAAATTGCTCTATCACGTCACAATTTTGAGTTAATTGCAGTTAAAGTTGCAAAACAGGGCTATTTTAGTGAATTTTGGCATATTATAACTACAGTATGTGACATGTTGGAGAAGTTTTATTGCAATCAAAATTAAGCACATTGTTAGGACTTTTAACCCTTAAAAGGAATTTGTTGTGTCGGTTATGGTTAAAAATTTTAAGTGATTTAATACATTTCTTTGCAATTTACAAAAAACTTAGACGTGGTGAACAAAAACGGCCAACGGATTCGACTTCACCGACCCAAAATACGTATAGTACACGTGATCTAGTTTGTGTCAATTAAAAAAAAAATGTGTGGTCCTGTGTAATTATTATCAGAAAATTATTATGTAGGACGCTCAAGCTGTTTGCTAGGATGTCAAAATTTTTTGCAGCATTGTCATTATGCTTGAGCGCAACATAATTATTTTGGATGGTCCAACATAATTATTTTCAGATCTGTATCTGGCTAAATTTTTATATACTTCAACAAAACCGTTCTTTCCGTGTATGTACTCAGCGACACATATTCGCCAATATACACCAACGTTTTGTGTATCGTTTACTAACGTGTTTCCAATATTTTCATTGAATCGATATAATTGTTACTTTGTAAGCTAGTAGTGCCTTTATTACATATAACTAAAGCGCGATGAGTTCGTCGACCTTTACAAGGGAACAGTTTCACCCGTTTTGCGGATATTTTGGTTCCATAACAAATAAAAAATTTCTGACGATACACAAAAGTCGATGTTTACGCCAGTGAACACATATTTGGTGTCGGTCAAACTTGGTGTCGTTGAAATAACGTCGGTGAAACCATTGTCGACGAAATTCTTTGTCGATGATTTCAATGTAACCCAATTTGTCTGAGACCCTTGCTGTGTTAGTCAATTCGGGAAAATGTGAGCAAAAGGTATATATGGAAAGTATCTAAAAATAACTCTTTAGGAAGAATCTATTTATGTTTCCTGAGAGATATTTGCGAGCTGAAAGGAAGTTGTTATTTCTCTGGCTAATCGCTTATTTTGCCAGGCACGGAATGAAGTTTAGTCGCATTACGTGTAATTAACGAGGTCAGTTATAATTGATTGTTCGATGTAATAAAGGCGCGACTCGCACATATACTCCCACACACGATCGTCACCGTAATTCAATTTTCTGCCTTTTTTCCGCAGATCCGCACATAAAAGTCGCAGGACGACTAGATGATGTACGATCAGCGAAGGAGAAGATAATGGAAATTTTGGACACACGGGTAAGTCATATATATTCCCACCCGGTATATCGATAAGACCCAGTTTGCGTCACAGATATCGTTTCACAATTAGCACTGTGAAATTACAGTGAATAAAGCTGCAGGGAACGGTCCGAAACCGTTAAGAATATAGATTTGTAGATAAATAGGAGAGAGGCACGGTAAATTATTATTTATGCGCAATCGGTTGTTGATAATCGAAACGCAAGCGAATGCAAGTAAAGTGGGCGAATAATGCTCTTTTTGTGTGGGAGGGGGCCAATCGTTTTGTCGACGAGCAAAATTCCCACGAAGAAGTATGTCAGCGTGTAACGGGAATCTATCGAATATTTAAACTGCAAATATCGGACGATCCTAGTGGTATTTCCCTACTACGCGACGGTGCAACGTTACCGCAGTTGGCGCAATTACGAGCCGTTTTGCAATAGAGGAAACGACGTCGCACGCGAAA
The DNA here is from genome assembly GCA_003063805.1 of Aphaenogaster ashmeadi. Taxonomy (NCBI): domain Eukaryota; kingdom Metazoa; phylum Arthropoda; class Insecta; order Hymenoptera; family Formicidae; genus Aphaenogaster; species Aphaenogaster ashmeadi. The sequence goes on from NJRQ01000005.1 coordinate 17,907, forward strand.
CTCGCGCGCGATCGAATGCAAGGACGTGTGCCTATTAGTATCAGTTATCAGCGACTGAAAATGCGGCATGGGCGATTACCGAACTCGATTACGTGACATGGTAGAGCGGCCATATGTTCCTCTTTTTTTTCAAGTGTTACGTCATCCGCGGACGATAAAAATCAATAACAGTATTGAATTCATATCGAATCGGAGACATTATCAATTATCATATTAAGTATTGTGTAATTTACATAAGGACTCGCGAATATAAGAATACAGTCGTAACTGTCAAAACATAGTAGTGTACACGGAAAAAAAATTTGTTAACTTGACTAAATCTTTCAACTAAATAAAATTTATTTAATTCAAGTATTTATTTATTTAACTTAAACATAAAATATATTATATGTTTAAGTTAAATAAATAAATACTTGAACTAAATAAATTTTATTTAGTTGAAAGATTTAGTCAAGTTAACAAATTTTTTTTTCCGTGTAGATAAAAGACGATAAAAAACAGACGAGTCTTTTTATAGGATACACTTTTGAAAGTTCAACGTGTAAATAGTATTAATATCAGTAAATAAATATTTAAATTTATATATCTAATTGCGAGTAAAAGAATCAGCAATATTAATTTATCGACGTTTTAACTCGATCGGCTTTTGGTTGGATCGTTAGACTTTTAGATCAGCTCCCTCGGCTTATGTGATGCTATTTCTCTCCGACTCGTGCATGTTTCTGCTTAATTACCAGACGCGTGTCGCAAGTAAGGTCGGGGGAAATAGGCGGTGAAGGAAGGAGGCGAGAGACTACATGGAAAGAACGTATTCTATTTATACGTCGCCGTTCGCGGTCACGAATTCCCAGGCGAGAAAGCGAATCGTCACGTTTAGGCGAGCAGCCGAATTGTCATGCAGGAAGAGAGAGAAAAAGAAGAGAGAGAGAGAGAGAGAGAGAGGGGGGGGAGAGCGAGAGAGAAGATAAAGAACATTGCACGTAATGCGACATGAAAATATGGATATCTTGATCAATTAAACAATTAGCGCATTTCGCTTTCTCGAGGAAACGAATCTTGAAGAGGAAGAAATTAAATTTAATTGGAAATTAAATTGTCTGTGGATGAAAAATCTGTGATTTATATTAACATTTGAAAACAAGGTCAAACTTTGATCGAATTCATTTTCGTGACTAACTTTCTGAAGTTCATACACGGAGAAAATTTTATATTAAAAATTACTATGTACGGCAGTAGCCGTGGACCACGGCTGGAATTATAAAAATTTTTACTATGTTATATTAATAATTATTAAACTCATAAAGTGGAAAACATAGTAAAAATTTGTATAATTCCAGCAATGGTCCACGGCTACTGCCATAGTAATTTTTAATATAAAATTTTCTCCGTGTATGAACTTCAGAAAGTTAATCACGAAAATGAATTGGATCAAAATTTGACCACGGCTACTGCCATACATAGTAAAATTTTCTCCGTGTAGAAAAGCGATTTAATTGCGACTAAAAGCGATTTAGTTGCAATTTAATTGCTACATCGAATCGCTCGTTCGTATCATCGCGAGCATCCCCCTAGCTAAAGAAAGTCACGACGAGGCGGCGAAACGTCGTCGGTCCCGTTACCGTTAAATCGCGGGACGGCAGGCGAGCCGGACTTGTCGCTTTATGCCAGCCATACCGGGCGTACCGATCGATTCCTGTTACTTTGTCGCATGTACATTCCGATGTGCGCGCGTTCCAGAGACGCGAATGTACGGCGACAGAAGCGGGGTGAGGAAGGACGTGTGAAAGGAACCCGCGTACCCTCGCCGAGAGAAACGTGGATAAAATTTTGCGCTCGGTTTTCTCGGACACGAGAATCCGCCGTCCTCCTCTCTCCCCGTGATTCGCGTGATCTGCTCTCGCAATTGCGATCGCGGCAAGTGCACGGGCACTCTAAAATAGATGTCAAGCTTTGCGTCAAGCATGCAAAAGTGGCGCGACAGCGACACTTGTATATATAGCGCTAATTACGGAGCGCGAATGGCGCGTAAATAGCGCAAAGGTATTTTTAGAGCTCAAGCCGGACACGTGCGTGGATATCCAATATCTTTTCGTGCCGACGCCAGGATGTCGACGTCCTGAATTTCGCAATCGCAGTCGCATCTGTCTGGTTACGTTTTCGTAATCGTGCTGAATATCTAAACTGGCGGAATAGGATGGCATGGGCGAAGCATTGTGGTTCTTCCTTTCGCCATTTGTTTTCAACATCGTTATCAAGACAGTCCAAACTCTAACATGATTAATAAATGAGATTAATTATCGTCATGTTTGCAAACTTCTTTAACAGCTATGAAATATTATATTCGCATAAGACCTGTGTAAATTACATCAGAATTTTGCTCAGCACACGGAGAAAATTTTATATTAAAAATTACTACGTATGGCAGTAGCCGTGGACCATTGCTGGAATTATAAAAATTTGTACTATGTTATTATATTAATAATTATTAAACTCTTTTGTGAAAACATAGTAAAAATTTTTATAATTCCAGCAATGGTCCACGGCTACTGCCACACGTAGTAATTTTTAATATAAAATTTTCTCCGTGCAGAATTTAGTCAAATATAAGAACTGCAGATTTTCGTCGGATTTGTTAGCACCATCTTATTTCTTTTTATCGCGAAGAGTTTGCCTAGTATTTAACTCCTACAAATATTTTTTGCGTTTGCAATTATCACCATCGCAAATTTGTGCCATTACAAAGTAGGTGCTTCGAAACTTTTGAACGTTCGGCCTCGTTGCGAGCGAGGCGATACGACGACGACGACTCATTACACGGTCAGAAAGGAGTTCCTGAAGTCGCACGACGGCGCGGCGGATCGCGCGACGTTATCGCGTGACTTTATGTAACGTTCAGCCACGCGATATCTAAAGTTGCGCGCACGAGTCGCCGCGGCGGATCGGCGATATGGTTCGAGAAGCTCACGCACGTAAAGTCGACGATTTCGAAGTTGGTGGAAATACGGAGTGTAACGCGAACGAATGTAAATTGCCGGAGAAGAGATATCGCATTCACGCGAAATGTAATGCGAGCGTAAATATGCCGGATGAATAAATATGTAGGAGATCCTATCGGAAGACCCGCACTTTCTCTCGGCAGCTGATTACTTGACACAGAATTAATTTTTCCATATATGAAGATTTCGTCAAAATATCTGTTAATATTTTGGTAGAAACTTTCTGGTTTCCTATTAATTCTTATTAATTCTTAATAATATCGGTAAAGCTGCAATTTCAATTTCTATCAAAACGAATCTTATCTGAATTATCTTTAGTGATAATTTCAACAGAGACTATCGTTATTGATGTCATTTTAATTCTGATATTCAATTGATAATATCAAATCTCGAGTTAAATTTCTTTTAATGTAGAATTAGTTTTTATTTTCAGTTAATATACATTTAACTGGGGACGTTCGATAGTTTTATTTTTGGAGACTACTAATCTGAATTTATCGGGTGCGATATAGAGACGAATAGTCTGCGTTTATCCAAGTAGGAAATGTCTAATTTCTCGGAATGACGGATACTTAGAAGTTGATCAAAATAACGAATCAAAACTAGCAGTATCAGCGATAAAGATATAGAATTGTAAATATGCCGAGTCGATAAACGTCAATCTTGCAACTTGATTTTCAGCAAAGTAACAGAGTGACCATGAAGCTGGACGTTAGTTACACCGACCATTCGCACATCATCGGCAAGGGCGGCCTGACGATTAAACGAGTGATGGAGGAAACTGGCTGCCACATCCATTTCCCAGACAGCAACCGCAGCAATCACCAAGACAAGAGCAATCAGGTCTCCATCGCTGGCGAGATGGAGAGCGTCGAACGCGCCCGCGCTCGTGTTAGGGTGAGATTCCTCGCAAGACGTGTGTCCAGGATATCCCAGAAGATGTGCAATTTTGACGCTCGGTAATCACTCTACGTGAATACCGAATACTAGCGATTGAGCTATTGTAAAAACAGCATTACTCTTCGGATATCCACGGTATTTGTATTCGGCGCGATCGGGAATTGCATGCTGCAGACGCAAGACGTTATTACATCGAAAAAAGACAAAATCTTATTTCTCAATTAATTGAACGTTACGTTAATTGAGAATTTCTATTTCAGGCTTGGGTACCAAGAATTTAACGTTATGTTTAATTGTTATTATGTGTTATGCGATAGAATAAAAATCTCTGGTCGAGGGTAAAAAAGTAGTAGGTGACTTTTGGGAGATCCTATATAAAGGTGGGTCAGGAACGAACAATGAGCGAACAGCGAACGCTATAACGAATAATCTGTTTATATGGTCTTCTCTGAATTTTCAATAGCGAAAATTTGCATTCGCTGTTCGTTCGTTGTTGGTTCGCTCACGTATACCCACCTCAAGACGAAACGTTCGAGAAACGTCGACTCACGTTCTCTGTCTTTTTTAGAATCTGACGCCTCTGATCTTTTCCTTCGAGCTGCCTATAATGGGCGCTTCGCAGAGCATGCCGGACTGCACCTCGCCGTACGTGGTGAAGATACAGGAGAAGTACAATGTACAGGTGATGTTTCGCACAAGACCGAAGCTGCACGCCACTCTGGTGGTTGTCAAGGGATGCGAGTGGGAGGTTTCCCAAGTCAAAGAGGCGACGTATCTGCTGATCCGTTATATGTGCAAAAATTTAGCTGTGAGTAACAAGAATAATCGAAAGACCGACACAAAAGTTTGAGAAAATTAATCTTAAAACTAGGAAAATTAAATCCGGAATTTTCACAGCTTCTTATATTAAAGTAGTTTTGTTCGATTACTCTGTAATTAATTTTTTCTATATGTTCCCTGATTTAACAATTAAAAATATCGTATCAATTATTCCCTTCTTAGCTTTTATTGAAAAGTCAATATGAAAAAGAAGCAAATAGTACTTTTGTCATATTTTTCGGAAAGTCCTATTCTTCATTCAGAAACTAATATTTTTTCGCACGTTTCTTTTCGCAGAGTCAAATCCAAGTACAAATGTCGATGGAGATCTCACCCTAACACCATAGCATCGTGCTAGGGAAACAGAGTAGCAATCTGAAGATGATAATGCAACGTACAGCTACGCAGATTATGTTCCCCGATGCCGGCGATCCGAATATACCCAGTCTCAAAAAAAGCAACGTCACCATTACTGGCGACATAAACAATGTTTACTTAGCCAGACAACAGTTAGTGGTAAGACGATACGTTTATACATCCGGTTCTCTATAATTAATTCTAAATTTTATCTTTTCTCCTTCTAAACGTGTATTACTATTATATATTTTCTTATTGTTTCTCCTATATATACATTTTTCTTGTATTTTTAGAACCATTCTTTCTGTAGTTAAAATTTCTTTTTATGCTATTCTTTCAATTCTTTTAATTGTCTTACAAGTTTAACAATTTTTATGATTTTTATATTACATATCGTAATTTTCAACTATTATATGCCCCATAATATGCAAAATAATTGGGACTCAAAATACATTTACTTTACGCTTAATTATTGCAAAATAACTATACATATGTTACGTGTTCTCTTTCCACAAGTTGGCTTTCTAAATATTATTCATTAATGATAATTTATGTAACGATACTATCATGACGATGATTATTGCGTGTTTAGGGCTCGTTACCATTGGTACTTATGTTCGACCTACCGGAAGACTCTATGACCGCTTCCGTGGATACTGAAAAGATCTCTCAGCTCATGCAGTCTCTGGACGTGTTTATCAACGTTCGCCACAAGCCGAAACAGAGCACGCTTTCCGTAATTATCAAGGGAATCGAGAGAAAGGCCAGTAATATTTACAAGGCGCGGAAGCAGTTACTGGGACTGGATGAGCCTATAGTTGTCGCTGATATACCGGCTACGTATCACATTCCGAATGCTGGCAATGTTTTTCAAGGCAATTCCAACAACGACGGTGAGTGTTGTTTGTTGGAATCGATTGTAATCGGAAAGAAATGCGATATCATTAAACAGATCGATATGGCAAGCAAACCATATTGCACGGCATAGATCTTTTCATGGTCTTCAATAAATTTCGATAAATTCTTTATTAATTTTCTACAAGTAAATCTTTTAATAAATTTTATTGCAATTTTTTTGTAATTTAACGAAATCGAATTTTATTTATATTTTCGAATTAATAATTGAAAAAGAATTTTTAAAAAGGCGGAGTAATCAATTTCACTACATGTTCATTCTTTTGTTATATATACGTTCATTATTATTTTATTCTTTAATATTAATGTAAATTCTTTAATTTTCAATTAGGTTCCACTAACAATCTGATTAGCGGCGTGCCGGAAAATTTCTCGAGCATGTTAAATGTAAACACGCAAAATTCGCCGTACTGCGTATCGCCGATCTCACACTCACCGAATTCTCTGGGACTGTCGTCACACTGGGGCCTCACTCATCATTATATTCCATCAATGTGTCCGTATCCCTATTCTCATTTAAACCACCTGCTGACTACACAACATATGCTACACAACAACATAATGGGAACTTCTCACGGGCCTCATGGATTATCGAACCATGTGATGCCTCCCGGTATCGGAGGATTTCACCATAACAATGTACCGACCAACTTTTCTGGTATCCACGGTCTGAACGCTAATTCATTGATGGATAGCAAAGATGGTAGCAGTGGTGAGTTGTTCCCCGATTTATTCTACGTTCACGAATTTCTATGTTTCAATTTTCTTATGAATACTTGCTTAACTCTTTGATTGTCATTCTTTTTCATTCATTTATATATATATATATATATATATATATATATATATATATATATAAAATCTGATATTGTTAGCACTTTAGATTTTTCTTGATGCTATTTCCGTCTTAAACATTTCATATTACAAGACACATCGAAACTGATTTGATTCTTATACGACAAATTTATTTGCAGCTTACTCTTCGTTAAGCAGCGTTTCTAGCTCTTTATCTAGTCCTGCCATCAGTCCTCGTAACATTTCACCAGTCAACCCTACGGATGCTAATACTAACTTAAGTAAGTCGAACGTTTCGAGAAACCAACAATCTAACTATTGTTAACAATCTGTTATTACTATTTACAAGTTACAAATAAATGTTCGTTTTTCTTTCAGCGGATCTATCTAGCATGTTGTCCGATTTATCGGTCACCGATCGACGTGCACCTGGTTGCGAGAAGAAATCACTCGAGATGGCTGCGCAGCAGAATCTCACACCCTTCGACTACGAGCAGAAAAAACTACTGGCCACAAAGGCGATGCAGAATAAGTCGAGCAACAACGATTTCCGCGTACCGACGTCTGCTTGGTCCGGTTACGGTCTCAGCCAAAGTATTCCGCCCATAACCACGAGTGATTTAAGCAAGGTGACTATATCGGATTTCTTGATTATATAAAAAATAATTAGGTCGCGATATTTCGGTAGTTATTTATGAGGGTAAAATCTATCAAAGATTTATACTTATATTCTTTGCAGTTTTATAGATGAATATCTAAGAAAAATATGTAATATTTCCTTGAAATACTTGAAATAAGTAGCTAATTCTCTGTGACGATAATTATTTAATAAATCTATAATTTCTTAGCGAATTAATATTAAAGATCATATCGAGACATTGACACCAGAATTTTTTGGATGCAGGAGCTGACGTCGCATCCTTCAGATTTGTGGAAAGAACCAACCACACCGGTGTTCAATACCGAGATGGATTTCGGTAGTATTATCTCGAGCAAGGACCGCGTTGGACAGATCGGGATGGCCTCAAATTACATGGATCACACGCCGACTTCCCATTTGAACAAAATTACATCGTCCCATCGTTTCAATGATCTGGGCAGCATGTTGACTAGCATCGGCTTGGAGAAATATATACGTGAGTATAGACGAATTACAGTCGTCTAGTAATTGCATGCCTTCTATTGAATGCCATTGCTTTGCTTTCATTCTATTTTCTGCTCTTGTTTGAAAAAATCGAAACGCAGCATCGTTTTTTTTTCTTTCTTTTCATTCACTAGGCCTGTTCACGTCTCACGAGGTGGACATGGCCACGTTTCCTTCCCTGACAGAGAAGGACCTTTGTGAAATTGGGATTACCGCTTGGGGTGCGAGACGCAAAATAATGCTATTAATATCTGGTACGTAAGACTTTGCACGCACGGGCAGTTCGACTAATTTCGAGCAGCCTGATTAAATGGATTTTCATAATTTAACAGCAGAACAAAGATTTTGAGGAAGCTGATCTCTGCATTTTATCAACTACTATTATTACTACTACTGGACTGGCAAAATCTCTATATTTCTATAAAACTCTCTCTCTCTTTCTCTCTTTCTCTCTCTCTCTCTCTCTCTCTCTCAAAATCTCTGTGAAACTATTCAACTAATTAACTAAATACTTTACATGCAATGATTTAAAATTATCTAGGTATCGAGAAAAAAAACGGATAAAGCTGGATGCATTCTATTTTTTTTCTATATCACTGCTAATCCCAATAACTTGTTTCTCTTTCAGAAATGAACAAACGAACTAGTCCGTTCTCTGGAAGCGCTGCGCCCGGCGCTGAACGGAAGGCATCCTCGGCGCCAACGTCGATGGGCAAATGCAATCTGGACACCAAATGGTAAAAGAAAAATGATCGCGCGTATGTTATTCGTTCCGAACGTAATGGCGTGTCAGCGTTCTCGAAGCCGATCTCGGAAATCCGTTGCACATCTGTCGAACTTACGGAAACAGATACGTACTTAATAACGCAGATCGCGTGCGTAATTGCGGGGACCATTATGTCATTACATCGATTGTTCGGGCGGAACAAACGCGGGTTTACGGGATTCACGGAAGCTAAAAGGGCTATCTGGCTATTCATCCCGTGAGAACTCGACAGACGCGATACGAATAGCCAAATAGTTTGCATGTTGATGATTTGAAGTTACTTAAGTATCAGGAGAAAGTTATTTTAGTCGAGAACTGGCTGTATTATTTTTTTTTCCTTATTTTTTTTCGCTGTTCTCGGCGCGCGGCCGGAAGGTGCCTTAGGATTTAAGATAGTCTTGTTTGATAGCTTTTGTTTGTTATCCACGATGGACATTCGTGTCGTTATCGTTTCGTTCTTGTTAATAAATTTTTCTACATGAATCCTAGCGAATCTATAATTGAATTTGCAATCCAATTAACGCTTTCAAAACAAAGCGCGTCAGTTGCGTGGCGAAAAAGAATCATGTAAAATTATATTAATTCGCTTAAAACGTTTGCGAAACGTCGACGCGCATGTCCTGTTCGTTACATCGTGTGGTGGTTCGCTTGATGACCGGATGATCGGTATGTGTGAGTGAATGTGCGTGTGTGTGCATGAAACATCGGGCATAAATGTTTCGAGTAAAATCTAAAAAAATCAAAAAGAAGTTTATATCAGTTATTAGAAATTTAAAATAAAATGCGATGGGCGAGGGATGTCCCGTGTGTTCAGCGGCCTTTCGTCCTAGCAAAAATTCACATATATTTAATTCAGACTAAGCTCGAATGCAACCGCGGATCGGCCGAAACTGTATTCTTAATTGAAATGCCGGAATAAGCGATCGATGCTAATCAGTGATACGACGTCGCGCGATAACCAAATGCAGTTGCGGTAAATTTCGCATGAGGTTGCGATCTCGAGTTTTACAAAGTAAGTATAAGTTGGAAAGTATTTATTAATTATTTCGCGAAAGACGCTGGACGCACGTCAAACAATAGACCGCAAGAACTTTTCGTGTAAAGCATGTGTTGAAGACAGAACGGTGTAAAACGAATTCTATAGCGCAAATATTCCATATGTCACTCTCCGCGCAACCGATACTTTCCGAGGAGCCAGTTGAATCAAGTATCGATACTAAAATACAATTTGCGACGACGATCGTCGCGTTAATTATAGGAAAAGCCTTCGTTATTAAATTAACTCTAAACTTGGCAGAGTCAAAGAAACGAATTTAAAATTGTATTATAGTGAAAAATATAAAAAACTATATATATATTATATGTAAAAACTATATATTATAAAAAATTTCACAAATTCACAAGATTGAATTCAGATATGCAAAATTATTATCTTTCTTTAATGCAATTCTCTTTTTTCTAAGATTTATTTATGACATAAGAATACGATTGTGATAATTTGGACGACGCATGCAAGTATGATTTATATGGAGTATATGCATTAAAAACGATACATTGCCAAGTTTAGATTCTTCCGATTATCCTCGCACGCCGAGAGCTCCATTGGCCGCAGTCGATTTCGCAAAACGATTGTTTTATAGACATAAGATATATCTCGTTCTCGATAATAATTTATTCGAATTTTTAAGCGTTATTTTTGTTAATTTTTTTTGGAACAAAGGAATGAAAGCGTTAGGTAAATTAGTTCTCGAGTCACGCGCATTATTATTCAGATGTCAATGTAACGTGTTATCCATATCGAATTAAAATGGAACGGAGAAGAGGGGTACGATTATTACTTATTTTGCAGAGAAAAGAAAATCGGTTCTCTCGTGAAATCCTTGAATCGCGCGATCATAGATCCACGATCGTCAATCTCGAGAATCATTAGAGTCCTGCGTAAAGAGTAGAAATAAAAGAGGGCCAAATCGCGCGATCAAGTTGATCGAACATGCCTAACGAAAGATTTTACTGCGAAGAGTTCTTGACTAAGTCTTTTGCGAAATCTTTTTAAGCGTAAATTATTTATGCGCTCGCGAGTTAGATCGGAACATTAAGAGGAATAAGTTAATGAGAATAAGGATATTTCGCAAATACGTGTGATATAATATTGGACTGTCTGATTCTATTGTCCGTTTTCTTTTTTTTCGCTCAATGGTGATAGTAACGATGATCTAAAACAGAAAGCTCCCAAAAGTCTAGGGACGATCGTGCAATCCGGTCGTCACGAGGGCTATACGATAGCAATTGGAAGAACAAATAGATGAAGATGATATGCCGCAGAACTGAGTAACTGTACAAAATAATAATACATCTATAGATTTGGACAATTTTACTGTTTAAGAGAATAACTTATGAACTTTAATGAACTTTAATTTCAATATCTATAGAAGTCTCGTTAGCAGTTAATTACTTTAGCAGAAAAATTCTAAAATTTTTAGTAAAATTCTAAAACAACTCTTCGTTAGAAATTGTAAAGTGCTGTATTTTGCTACGATAGCATCAGTATACTTGTTATTATATTAGTGACGGCATAATTTTTAAAGAATTTCATACATGTTAAATCTCATTGATAACGACATTGATCTTAAATTTCAGAAAAGTTTAAAAGACACTTGGAAAGACTTTAAGGAAGATAAATTTTTTCCATTCGAAAAAATTGGGACCTCTTTAGGACCGAGTAATTTCTACAAGGTTCTTTAAATTTTTATGTTGTCTAAATGTTGCATATCACCTTTATCCAATTGCTTGCAATTATGCCGCCCTAGGGGCTACGTTCCTATAAGGGGCACAAGATAATAATTTTTTGTGGCAGCAATGATTTTCCACAAAAAGAGTTCTGATCGGTAAAGAGTTTCGAAACGATAATCGCCAAGGAAAATAAATATTCTGTAAGCGTGAAGTGTGCGCGACTGAACGAATAATCATGTGTGTAATATATCCATTGTCGCTGCGGATAAAATGTACACGTACGCGTAATCGTGAATCAACGAAGCAGCGCAAGCGTCCTCGAGCCCAAAAAAGCATTCGTTCGAAAGTCATTGGCACTTCGTTCCTTACACAGGGTGTCTCGAAATCCGGGGACTTGAATCTCGAAAGATTGAGAAAAAATTTAATTAAAAAGTTAAATTTATTCTGGAACGGAAAGTAGGTAACAGAGAAAAAGAAGCGTTCTGATTTCGAGGAAATATCTTTCGAAGTTACAGCCTCTTCTCCCGACGTCTATTCTCTGTACTTGCAATTTTCGAAAATACACGACCACGGAATTCGAGATGGAAACACCCTGCATCCCATATGGCGAGATCGTCCCTTTACCGGCCAAACAATCGACGATTTCTTTGCCTAGTCCTGAGAAGAAATCTGTCAATGTTCCTACGTGAATACGCACTGATCCCGTACAAGGTTTAGCGTATACGGGTAATATATAGGTATATTAGTGTTAAAAAGAGAGGGAAATGCGCGTGCGAGGAGAAGAACGACGACGACGACAAACAAAGAGTTTCTAGTTAGCGTTTTCGAGCGTTTCGGTTAACGAAAATCGATTTACGTCGGGAAGAGAGAAGACATCTTCAAACTGTAAAACCAGTTTTTCACTGCTACTTTTCTCTAGTCCCTATTCACTTGACATTTTTTGCATCCAGCAAATAACATGACATACTTCTCTCTCTCTCTCTCCTTCTCTCTCGAAAAAGAAAAGAAAAAACGAAGATAATATCAGCCTACAATCAGCCAACGCATATGATCAATTGCGCTCGACCTCGCTCGCGAAACTTACGCGACTTGGTTTCCGTTGCGTTTACGAGAATGCGCTGTAAATCTTCGAAATTGCGTATCGCAAGCATATTTTTTCACTGCGTCTTTGCGTCGAAAACGGGGCAGAGAAAATATTACTGATCATTAATATTGTTTCATTATAGCAAACTGTGGACCCGTTCTTTCCTACCTAACTCATTCAGCCTTAGCTAGAATACGATTTATACGAATCGTTCGAAGTTAAGATGGATTAAGCTTGTAAATTTGTGGGATTGACTTCAAATATGACTCAGTATTTGAGCTGAAACTTACGTAAATTATGGATTAATCCGTTTTAATTTCCAATGTCTTTAATGACTTTCATTTTCTTTTTAAATTTCCATGAAAAATGTTATATGGATTTAAAGAAAGAAAAAGTAATAGACCTTCTCTAAGAATCTCGGGAAGATTTAAAGTCCACAGGCCGTATCGTTGCGCAACGATTTTTCTTCGTCTTAACGGTAGATTTGCGATTACTTATAAAATTCGAAGGTATTCTTCGATCAAAGGGTTTAAAGCAGTCTAATTTACTTTTTAAAAACTTCAGGAAATTAAAATGTTGCGGAAATTAAAATTTAGGCTAAACCTGATTTAATTCCAATTTATATTTCAAATTATTGAAATTAAGTCAATTAATCCAATTTGTTGGAATTAAATCTAGTTTTATTCCAACTAATTGTAATATCAATTGAATTTCCTCAAATTCATTAATTTTCTCGAGTTTTTAAAAAGGCGATCATATTAGGCATCGTATTACATCGAATTTTTTAATTTTATATATAGTATCACACCTTATCTTGCCTGAATGACAAGCTCGAAAAATTGTAAAACGCAAGCGATTCGGGAAAGATACCGATCTCGTCCGAGGCTTAAATCGCCTTAATTCAGCAGCTATAATGGCACTATGTGCAAACCGTTTCCACGTATCGATAGTATAAATGCCTCGCACCATTGTGTTCTCTCTTTCATACTCGAAATATCAGGAAATTGTGTTTTCGCTTAGCGAGACCAACGCAAAATTGCGAACTCCTCTCGGTACGAAAGGAACACTGTTAGGATACTTTAGTATCGTCGCTAAAGTGCCGGTAAGGAATGCGGAGATTAATCAAGGAGTTCGCCCGAAGAAAGTACAAACTATAATATAGCGGTAACTTCGAGAAAAAGGAGACATTTCCAGGTTCGAAATTTGAGTTTATTTTAAGGAGAATATGCGCGCGATACACGCACAATTCGGAAAAGGCGGAACGCGGATGGAATGCAAAAAAAAGAATAGAATTGCGTAATTTAAATGCGTCGTGCTTCCCATGCGTCTTGTTATTTTTCGGGTGAACTCCGCGTGTGTCCGTCGCGCGATTAGTAAGATTAATGTTAGAATGGAGCGCAAATGTAAACGCGGATACCTCAGGAAGTAAAGAATAGCCCGATCTTTAAGAAGGGATTTCTCACAAAACGATGAAAGAAACCGCACTATACAATTGTACTATAAATCATACATTCCAGGGAAAGATGATAAGAGTTTTCGGATTCAAATGAAATTTGTAGTATCGTAGGAGAGGCGGATGTTAATTTATGTGTATGTGTTTCGCGTTTTTTTTCTTTCTGTGCTATAGTGTTTATAATGTTGTTTCTCGTGTAATAAATCCGGGGACGTGCCCGCCCATCGAGCGCAGGTGCAGCAACTGAATGATAAATTAATCGATGAATGCGTCATTATTGCATGTGAACGATCGGTCCATCGACCTGCGCGGCGGCAGATGAAGCGTTTTATAATATACAGCGCAGCATAATATTTTTATATGATATAATCTAATCTAATTTTGATATAAGAGCCAAGAAAGTATATATTGATCTATTATTGTTTGTTTCGGAAAAAAAAAGAAAAACGAGAATGTCGCCCGAAATCGGGATTTGTTGTATTGAAATGAAGAATAAAGAAGATTTTGTATATTGCTATTTTTAATAAAAACAAAATATTAATATCACACGCATACATCCCTTCGTCGTGTTTCGCGATAAATCGACGCGACGATCAGAGGCGAATCTTTTTCCAATTTATACTTTATTTCTAGGAGATTTAATTAAAATATATATAATACATATTACATTTTAATTAAATCTCCTAAAAACAATATATATGATATCTATTATATTTTAATTAAATCTCCTAGAAACGATATAATAATAAGACTATGTTTGCACTTGTTATTCTATTCGTCGCACTTTGCGACGAATCGCTATATTCTGTTCTATTTTTGATTACTTTGGTCGTTGCGGCGAATCCCTCCTTGCGGAATTAACACATTACCACACAGTAATAAAATCATTTTCACTTGTAAAGATAGTGCTTAGTGAGGTTTGTAGACTGACAGTTCAGGCACCGTAACTTGTCCATCACTTCACTTTGAGCATCGAGTCACTTTTAACTATGATAAAACTGGAAATATATGTACGTTCGCGTTATCTATCATCCACTTTCTCGAAGCTATCGTCCGATTCCTCGTCGTCGCTCCAAGGTGCGCTCGTGACCGTGTACCCTTTCATATCTTCGGCGCGGAGCTCCGCGTCGCAGCTCGGACACTGGAACACGCTCATCGCGGTGAAGTGCGCCTGCAGGCAGTAATAGCAGAACAAGTGCTCGCAGCCGGCGTGTGATGGCAGAATCAGGTCCTCGTAACAGTAGGTGCACTTGGTCGTCGCGTTCATCACCGGAAACAACCCGCTCGACGATTCCGTTCGCCGCCACAGCCTCGTCACCGCGTGTTTCAGGTAGTGGAAGTTTATCATGGGTATGCCGATCGTGAAGAGCTCCATCAGACCGTGCCAGAGCAATTCTCTCGTCATGTACGAGTAACCGATGATTCTAGGTCGGTGCGTCGTTATCGACTGACTAGACAGACCCAGCAGAAATTCTATCACGCGCGGCTGTACACCCCGATGGAGAAAGAAGAGCAGATTGACGAGCTCCAGGAGATTGATCGCGTTCGTCGTCCAGTCGACGAGCGACTTTAGCGCGCGTGCGATCGCGCCACGTTCGGACAGGTTCTCGTTGGCCAATTTGTCTTTCAGGTACTGAGGTAGAACGCTTAGAATCAAGTAGAGTACGGCTTTCCTCTGATTGATGTTGGCGTAGTGCAGATTGAGGAGTCGCTGGCCGAACGTGGAGGAGCCTCGTTGCAGCGAGAACTTCCAGATGAGGAATTTCAGGACGACGTCCACTTCCGCTTGCCATTTGTCGATCTTGCCGGGCGCGCTGTACCTGGCGATCTCTTTGGCTTGATCCCTCAGCACCTTGTAGATCTCCGTGTCCAATTGAGCGGCGTCGACCTGATTTATTCGAGAGACGTAAGGTGACGGCGACATCTCGATCGATTGAGGGAACTCTGAAAAAATTTTGTTTTTACGCGATAACGTAATGCGACGTGGAAAAGAGACGTTTCTTGAATTGACGAATATGCCACAAAAATTAATAATACGTTCTTTCTCATATGCACAGAACAGATATGCGAATTCCAGATATACGAATTTTTTTACTGATTTAGACTCGATTTTTGTTTAACCCATAAGCACGCGCGTGGGGGTCAAACTCACTCAGACGAAAGCTACATATATATATGAAAATTTACTAATCAAAATATTACATAAAGAAATATTTTTAAAAATATGGATTTCTTTTAATTTCTAATGCTTGAAAATTATTATTTTATGTTTAAAACATGTCTTACAGTGGCGTAGCCAGGGCGGGGGATTAAGGGGATAAATCCCCCCCCCCCGAAATTTTGGAACCAAATATGAAAATATGAAAATGAAAGGGTGAAAGCGGAGAGAGAAATGAAATGGTAAATGCTTTAAGATCTAAAGAAAATGTCCTGAACGAATATTATCTTATAAAAAAAGTTACGAGTTGTTCTGTGATTTTAATTTTTTAAAAATCCCCCCGCCCCCCGAAATAAAATCCTGGCTACGCTCCTGTCAGTTTATAATTATTTATAGATAAAAATAAAAGGTTTTGTTTATACATAAATAAATAAATTAAAATGTCGGTCAAATTGACCCCCACGCGAGCACTTACGTAAAAAAAAAAGTCATGCACTTACGGGTTAACAAAACTTGACAATACTTAATTAACGTTAAATATTGAAGACTTTTGTTTTGATGATAGTTACTAAATAAAAAACGATTACACAAGATCGCGACAAGAACGATTAAACGATCGCGCGGCAGCCTTGGAATACATTGCGTGTACTCCGATCTGCGTTCAAAGTGCATCGAAGTTACTTCGTCATTCGCAGAATTAAATTTCCGCTTGTCATTTCCCGTACCTAGGCGTGTAAGCGGCGTCTAATCTTAGCGTCGACGACAAGCCGAATATACGAACGGTCGCCGAAAACTCGTCAATCGTGATACCGGCTTAGAGCATATTATGCTCCAAGGATACCGGGCGAGAGGCGAGAGGTTCACTTTCGAATCGACTCACTCGAAGTGAATGAAGTTAGACGCGAGTCGAGTCGATCGCGCGGAACTGCGTCCGTTCAAACTCGTACCGCGTCACGATCGATAGGTTATCGTTCACGGACGAGAGCCGATCAAACGAGACTTTCGGTCGATAATTCACGCGCGCCTGCGAAGAGGTTAGGGTGACACCGCACGATCGATCGTTCCACGTCCTCACCGTATCGTACGCGCTGTCGGAATGACTCTCCGTCGCGGTCGCGGACCGCGGCGAGAGAGAGAGTGGCCGAATGTACGCGGGCGCGCGGCATTCGGCCAATGAGAGCACGCGGCGTTCGCGGGCGCGTTCGGGCCAGCGTTCTCAACCATACCATAATTATAGGTTTGTCATCTATTGCAGAACTGACTGCACTAGTACAGAAGTGCAGCGACAAAGAACAGACCAAAGGATACATGTACCATATGGTCTGTTTGTTTTGCTGCACTTCTGAACTAGTGCAATAAGTTAGAATGAAAGAAAATATATTTGTCTCATTCTAACTTATTGCACTAGTACAGAAGTGCAGCGACAAAGAACAGACCAAAGGATACATGTACCATATGGTCTGTTTGTTTTGCTGCACTTCTGAACTAGTGCAATAAGTTAGAATGAAAGAAAATATATTTGTCTCATTCTAACTTATTGCACTAGTTCAGAAGTGCAGCGAAAACGAACAGACCTATAATTTCGTATCGGCGTACAATGTACAATCGCACACTTCATTATGGTGCGCAAGTATATCATAACACGTAGGACCACAAATTTTTTTTTTCATTGACACAAACTAGACCACGTGTACTATACGTATTTTGGGTCGCTGAAGTCGAATCCGTTGGCCGTTTTTGTCCACCACGTCTAAGTTTTTTGTAAATTGCAAAGAAATGTATTAAATCACTTAAAATTTTTAACCATAACCGACACAACAAATTCCTTTTAAGGGTTAAAAGTCCTAACAATGTGCTTAATTTTGATTGCAATAAAACTTCTCCAACATGTCACATACTGTAGTTATAATATGCCAAAATTCACTAAAATAGCCCTTTTTTGCAACTTTAACTGCAATTAGCTCAAAATTGTGACGTGATAGAGCAATTTGGCCAGCGGCATTGTTTTTTGCGACCCAAAATCTATAAGAATCACCCACTCTGATCCCAGTTGATTTTCACAAATTTCTTTTTGTGGTCCTGTGTAATTTTAACCCTTAACTACACTAGCGGCAGAACTACAAACATGGCCCAAATCGCGTAGTTTTAATGTAAAAATTGCATTAAAATAATCTAAAATGTTATAATTACATCCTAAGGCCCAGTTCCACAATCTCCAGTTAACTTAACCGGTCGGTTATTCCATTGGAATTGACCAATCGCATTTGTCGTTAAGCAAAATTAACAAATGCGATTGGTCAATTCCAATGGAATAACCGGCCGGTTAAGTTAACTAGAGATTGTGGAACTGGGCCTAAGAAACATTTAGATTATTTTTACATTTTTACATTTTTACATTATAACATTTTAGATTATTTTTCCGCAATTTTTACGTTAAAACTACGCGATTTGGGCCATGTTTGTAGTTTTTCATAAATTTATTTCCACCAGGGGGGGTACAAACGTACCCCACCAGTATGACTTTTTTTGTTAATAACTTTTTAATAAACAACGAGCGCCGGCTAATGTCCATTTCTACCAATGTAGATTAACTTTAATCTCGGTTTAACTTAATCTATATCTTTTTCTAGTTCTAAGAATTAGAAAAAGATAAAGAGTAAGTTAAACCCGAGATTAATATTAATCGACATTGGTAGAAATGGATATAAGAGTTTATAAGTGTTGTTCAGGGTCATGACTTTGACAAACATTGTCAAGGTCAAGGTCGTAGGTGGCTGCCCCTGCATATAATTACACCTACTAGGTACGTTGTACTCCGCCAGTGTAGTTAAGGGTTAAGATACTCAAGGTCATCATTATATTTTTCTAATTTTTCCGAATTGTACTATTCGTATTCAATGGCAGAGGTTTGGTTGCGTTCAGGAACGTTGTCCGTTTTAAGTCTTAAGCGAAACACACATTGGAAATTGGAATTGCTCAGGCGACATGCGATATTCTTGAACGTACCCGCACACTCTAATCGCTGACAAGTCGACTGCAAATCTGTAATCCGCTTGAAAAAGAAGTAAACAAAGCCGTGTCTAGAATTCAATAAATATATGCCACTTTTCAAATCTAAAAATTTCTAATTAGTAACTTAAGCTTGAAACGGTCTCTAAATGACTCATTTTAATTTAAAAAAAACCTTTTTACGAAAGTGTACCATAATTTTGTTCAAATTACCATAATTTCACGGCCCTGGTATCATAGGCGCCCTCTTTTAGGTTGAGAACGCTGGTTCGGGCCGGCTCGGCCGGGACTTCGTCTCAGTTCGGGTCCGTGTCTCGTTGCCGCTGCGCACGGGGTGCGTCCGCAGGTCGCGGTTGACAACTGTACGCTTCTCTCACGCCGTCACACCACACGGCTACTCGGGCGCTGACGTTTTTTTGAGGTTAGGCGACGCACGGGCACGGCACGGGCTCTCCGTGGTTAGTAGCGAGCGGTCGGCTGCCGTCGCGGTCGTGTCGCGTGTAGTTCGCGCCGTGGTGTTCGTGCCGCGCGTCGTTCGCGCGTACGTCGGCGGGCTCCATGTTGCCGCCGGTGGTATGACGTCATCGAGTGTCGGTGTCGGTGGTGTCGCGCGTGTGTACCCGTCGTCGTTCCTCTCTCCCGTCATTGTCGCCCGCTGCCTGCAGCCCCGTCGCGCGTCATGCTGCTCTCGTGATAAAGTTT
>NJRQ01000005.1:50869-87063 GCA_003063805.1 Aphaenogaster ashmeadi
CAAATTTTTAGATATTTTAGCAAAACCATTCTTTCCGTGTAGTTGGGAAAGAATTACCTTAATTAGAATTACGACGACTCAATAGTCGTGCGATGCAGTACTCATTAAGAGCTCGCTTACCTACATCATCATGTAAGCATTATTTTCGAATGTGTCGTATTAAGAACTGTACAGTTCATCTCGCGAACAATCCGTAATAAGATTTTGAATTTTTCGAAATTTGTTTTTATTCTTTCGAGTACATAATTTTTAATATCTTATACTGTTTTTTCTGTCGATTCTAGAGTATGGATCTTTTAGTCAATAATATATACTGTTTTGATCATTGGCGAAAATTTATTATTGTTTTAAGCCTTCTTAAAAATATTCTATTTTATATTGAGACATAAATAATTTCAATTATAAGGAAAATTCTAATATTCTATTATATAATTATTTATAATTTGGTTTAAAGTATAAAACCGATTAGAATTTTTTATATATTTATAAATTTATGTTATGAATAGAACACAATTATTAAGTTACAATAATCATATATATATATTTTATGATAGTATGTATATACAATTTTTTAATTTTCTTTCTCTTTTCTCGATTTCCTTAAGGTAGATAGTTTGCAATTTTTTGACAATAATAACTATCAATAAAGTTTCACTCTTATAAATTTTACACATTGTCGACAGATAAAAATTGTTTAATTACTTACGTATTCCGCAACGAAATAGTCACGCTGAATAAGAGCTGTCAAGACTCTTTTTCAAGATTTTTATCTGACATGCAATCGTATTAATCCTCGCCTTGCCACTGTGCTCGTAATCATTTCGGGATGGGAAGGTCACGCGAGGAAAGACCTCCGAGAAACTATACACGCGACCCACGTATCTCTCCATTTCGCGCAAGAATTTTAATTCTTCGTAGGCATTTGATATAAAAAGAAGGGTCAAGGGATAGAGACGGAGAATGATAGCGGAACTAAAATTACCAGTGTGCTGCCGGCTAATTGACACTCGACCACCTTGTTACACACCATTGCCGTCTTGCATTTGCGGCATATAATTAAATTATGTTTCCGCCGCGCATGATTTTGCTCGCGAGAGCGAGAATGAGAGAGAGAGAGAGAAAGAGAGAGAATTCTCTCTCATTTTGCGCGTCCATCTAGACTTTTATGCACGTAGAACCGCATTAAGTAATCCGATGACGCTCGGTGTCTGGAGGATCGCCGGATCGCCTTTTACAGGCTTCCATCTCCTATGCAATCTTCTTCGGACCGCCTTAATCCGTATCCGACGTCTTATCAATGATATACTTTTATATCGTAAATACAAATTAAAAATGTAAAAGCGCAACATTTTCATGCTTATGAAAAAAGTCGAATTAAACTTGCAATTAACTGTTAAATTTTATGGAATTTTCAAAATACAATAAGATAAAAAAATGCTAATGCGTACACATTGGCATTTTTTCTATTTGCTTTTTATCTTTCATGACTGACAGTAGTGTTCTAAAACATTAATAATTGGTTCTTTATCGGAAAGTATTTTTGAAAATGACGAAGAAGCGCTAAGGAAGAAACTGATTTAATTAAATGACATAAATACTTGAATAATTCATAGTTTTGTAATGTATCTAAATATAAGCAAGGATATACTAAAACATGAATAACATGTGAGAAATCGTCTTTTTCTTTTATGTAATATTTATTATATAATTTGATATGTAACGCATATATAACGTACATCAATATTCGTATTAATGTAAAATTTTTACGTGACTGATTTAATACATATTAATATCCAATAAGGTTATTTATTAAAATCCATTCTATTAAAAAGAGAGAAAACCAGGAATATTCAAATATTTCTCTGCATAGCATTATTGTATTAAAAATATCAACTCGACACGTGTCACTTTGCATCTGATATTATCTGCGCGCGGCGGTCTCTTTTTCTTTTATTCATTCAATCCCAAACTTTTCGGACGCGTACACCGCGCGTTGTATAATCCAATGTCGTGGTTGTGATTACCGCCGGCGGAGAGAATCTATTTCTGTAAATTTTGCGGTAGATAACGAAGGGCGCGAAAGCAGGAGCGAAGAGAGCGGGAACGTGACACCGCTCCTCCTCTCAGTCGTTTATGTGCCTTCTCGGCTTAAATTCTTCCCAGGGACTTCTCCTCTCTTTCCCCTCTCCTCCTCATTCTTCGCTTTCATCAGGTTTTATCCTCGCGGACCAGGGCGTCTTCTGTCAGGTTTCGCCTATTAAATTTGTGCTTCGCGGACACCTTCGCGCACCTCGCTGCTTAGGAATTCCGCCCGCGAACGAAACGGAAGCTCCCATAAGAATTTCACGCTCGCCGCCTCCAAGAGATTTTTGCAGCTTTTTTCCTCACTTCCGCTGCCTCCCCCTTTTCCTTCCTACTTTTCCCTATTCTCGCTGTTTCCGACAGAAATCTTCGTCGTTTATGCGTCTCGCGGTGTGTGGAATCTCTCCGATATTCTGACTCACTCGCAGAAACGTTGATTCCGTGAGATTGATGGCTGATTACCGAGACCGAGTATTGCTATGCATTCGAGTGTGTACTTTCCGTGTTTAACACTACGATCTACATATACGGTTAATTAGGTTTAAATATTCGATGGATTAGGCGTATTAGTGAACTGCTGTATTTGTTTTTATTTCTATGTGGATGTAAATCTGTAAATATGAAATACTTTATAATGAATATATTTTTTTGAATGTGAAAGAGCATAATATATATAGCATAAAACAGCATAAATTAAAACGGTATAGTATACTTTTGATGCAAAATATAAACAGCGTCTGAAAATTTAATCCTTATGCAAAGTAAATAATTACATGAGATAATAATGACAAAGTTATATTTCTAATTACTACAGGAGTTTAAGTTATGTAATCACATTTCTTAAGATGCATTTTCTTTACTTTGACTTGCATTTTTGCCATATTTTAATTGTCTAAGTAGTCTGAAACGCACTTTACATTTATGCTAAATGAGATATTTATGTTACCAGAAGAAACATGACGTCTTTTCAGATTCTTCCTGGATTCTTAAGCTACTGAGAATAGAATGCTTTTAGCCCTTAGAATACCGAGAAGTTTTTAGAACGCTGCAAGATTCTTGGAACATCAAATGATACCCTTAGAATGTTAGAAATAGAATTTTCTTAGTTCTCTCACTGAGAAATTTTTAGAATACTAACCCCTTGTCTACAATGCGTATTTAAGGCGTTAAGATTTAAGAAATTAACCAATCACAGTCGTATATGAGGAGAATAAACGACTGCGATTGGTCAATTTCTTTAGTCTTAACGCCTTAAATACGCATTGTAGACAAGGGGTAAGCAGTTCTTAGAATTTCAAATAATGCACTTAGAATGTTGAGCAATCCTTGGTTTAACCACATCGATTAAGTGGCTATTTGCTGGCATTCCGCGAGTAGGTCGCTCCACACATTGACCTACACTCCTGCCGCTTCGAGCCGCAGCCTTTATTGGGAGGCGAATTTGCCCGGAGAGTACTCGAACAGTGTCAGGTCGAGACAACCACGGCCTGAAGCCTCGTAATTACGTTCCAAGAACGGCCGGAAGCCAAAGTCCTTCGCTTTATTGCCCCTTAGGCTGTCGCGATGTTGTGGACACCAGGTGTATGTAATTTCGCATCCAATCCATCCGAAATCTTTTGATTAATTCCGATTAATTTCGAACGAAATTGAGAATTGAAGATTGTCATACACGATAGAAATGTTTATATTATTCTCGTAATATAAGTGAGACTAGTGAGAGTAATTCGATTCCGCACGGGACCGTGCAAACAAAAGTGGACGGCATATAACGAGTTGCGAGAGACAAAGCAAGGGATATAAAGCAGTAGATAATCCGGACATTGTTGGTGGTTCTCGAGGGTGCAATGCGTCAAAGATCGGATAAACGGGGAAAGGCACGCGGTTGCAGATAAGTCGGTGAGCGTGGAAAAAAGCGGGAAGATCGTGGCGATACGCGCGTTACATTACCGGTGGTTGGCAGTTCAATTTTAGATTGCCGTAAACATCATAGAGAGAGAGAGAGAGAGAGAGAAAGAGAAAGCAAAAAAGAGAGAAGGGAGGAGGAGGGAGAAAAACTTGTCGTTGTGACTGTTGCGGACCTGTCGGCGATAACAGAGACGATTGTCACGAGTTCGAAACAGGTTTGGGACAGGTTACCCGGTTGTCGGTTTTACGTTGACGACCTTTCAAGCTGAAAAAGTGTTCATTGGGATGGAAACTGATTCTTTGAGAATGTACACGCAAGATTGTTAATAAATATTTTATATATTACTATATAAAATATTTTTATTAACTATATGGAAAGAATAAAGACTCATTTTTTTCTCTCTTTTATGTTTATAATATATATATGATAATATATAGAGAATTTTATTATACATTTTAAAAATTGTTTTTTCTGGAGATTTTATTTTACTTGAAAGATTAATCACATTTTAATTATTTTTTTATATAATCATTTTCTATTTATCTTTACGAAAAAAAATTAAAATTGAGATTATATTTGGATAAAATGGAACTCTCGTAAGTATTTCTTATATTTATTAATTTATATTCTTTTGATAAAAAATAAGATCTCTCGTGCAAACATCTTGCAAAATAATAGACAAAAGTTGTAGTGTTTTACATTTTGCTTCAAGAATTATTTAAGCGTTAAGAGCTATTCAAAATAATGAAATCCTACAACTTTGTTGATTAACTTTTCTGTTAGCGAATATTAGCTTGCAATTCGTTTGCTAGGCGAGCTTGTGAAGGTGGTTTGAACTATGCAAAAGCGGCGAGACTCGCGTTACATCGCGCCGAACTTTACGCGTGGTTTTGAGTTTCATGGCAAAGTAGCTCGACGGAAGTTCTGTCGTCTCTCCCGCAGAATCTTCTACGCCATTTCGTTGGAACCTTCTTTGGCTATTTTCACGAGACGAGCTTTGCGCGTCGTTTAACCAGTCTGGTGTTGCCTTAATATCTTATGCATGTTTCATCCATAAAAAATTATGTTGAAATGATATCATATTTATGTACATAAGATATATTTAGAATATTTTAACTATGACGCAACTATACAAAATATTATTTATATGCTATATTATGTATAAATAATATATGATATGAAAAGAAACTGAGCAACAATTATTTAGTGTACCTATTTTATAACGGGGCATTCGTTAATTTGGTAATTCCAACGGGGCATTTGTGCTCAAACGATGGGCAAACGTTTGAAAAAGAAAATTTTTGATTTTTCGACATTGGGGGCCAGTGTGAAGTTGGCCCCCCCAAAATTGAATTGCTTATAACTTTTGCACTTGAGGGGAGCAAACAAAAATTCCAACGGGGCATTCGTAGGCAAACGATGGACAAACGTTTGCAAAAAAATGTTTGATTTTTCGACATAGGGGGGCTAACTTCACACAGGTACAATACGCCAGTACAAAATTTAAGCAAGCAACAAATTTTTTTCTGGTAGTTTACTCTTGTAAAACTGTTTGCACGCCGAGAGGTTTTCCGCTGTTGTTTATACTTATTTTAAGTATTCAACGAATTCGAAACTTTGATATTTCGAGAGCAACAAATTAGCAACAAATTCTTACGTTATTATATACAGTTTTGTTGCTATATATATATTGTTCCGCTAACTTAATCTTCCTTTAGCGGAACATCATTTAACAAAAAAATACAGAGCAACAAATTTTTTTCTTTGGAAACTTTTTAGCAACAAATGGGCAACGAATAACAATATTAGTTAGAATTGATTCTACTTACTTTGTTCCGCTAACTTATAAGACGTATATTTAGTAATACATGTAATGCCATTATTTTTGCTTAGTTTCTCTTCTGCGTCTGCATTCTTAATGTATTATCGCGATTATCTTTGTTGAACGTCTGTTGCATTCTCTAATTGTTTCTAGAGGTATTATCTCGGAAGGAAACAAATTTCTCTCTTTCTCGTCGTCTTTGCTGTTATTTGTTCCACTTTTATTCGACGTATCCCTCTTTACGAAGTGGATTAAAAATGATGGCGACGCGACGGCTCCATCTGGCTATGTGAACAAGGGTGGCGAGATTCTCGCGTGCCATTTTATTAAAATCCCGGAGCGCCGGTAGCGAGTAAATCATCTTCTCGAAGTCGAAACAGTCGTAAAACAAGCAGAGGACGAACAAGTCGCGTCGTTTCACGCATTTAATCAACAAATATGGAAAGAATTAAAAAAACCTTGGACCAGTGTTTCCCAACTATTTCCTTTAATATTCTATACCAATTGTATACGACGTGATAAGTACTAAAAATTATTTGAAATCTGGTGTTTATTGCTAGCTTAAATTATTTTCAAAAACTAAAAAATTATTTTTGTTTATTAAAAGGTAAAAATTTGGTGGATCATTAAGAAATGATTTAATCTATTATGCAACATTAATATTTTCGCGATGTGTTTGTATTTTTTACAAGTTGAGAAACACTGCGCTATAGAATAAACTAAAAGATTCCGCGTGACGTGTGAGAGCTTTTGCTCGTAGAAAAATTCACTCCGTCTTTGAAAAAATATTCTACTCAACTGGTTATTCGATGCATTTAGAATTGCATTTGACAATATTACTCCGAGCAGAATATCCTGAATTTATCACTTCGTTCTTTTCTTAGAACGGATCTCGCGAGTATATTGTTTCTTTTTTGAAAAAGATTCGACATTGTTTGATATTTTTTATAATTTTTTGTAATTTTTAATACCAAGACGTCTTTGAGCCAAGATATTTGGTTTCTTAATTTAATTACTGTCGAGAGATATTAATCCTCCAATTAAATATATCTTAAAGCGAAATCTGCTGAAAAGTAGGTACTTGAAAAATAAGATCTTTATCGAGTTTTTTTTATTAATTTCCATCAGGTTTACATTTTTGAAATTTATTTTGGGTATTAATTAGTATTTGATATTTAATCTCATAAAACTCCAAAGTAGTCTAACCGGTGGAAATGATTTCTGTTTCGCATTTTTTCCGATTCGGAGTGCATTTTCTAAGCGCATATTGGATGCTGTTCATCTTTCACGGGTCCACAGTCTATTTACGGACCCATCTCCCTCAGTTACGAAGGGGTTGAGCCCGCAGGCTTGGTTATCCATATTTAAATACCTTTCGCCCCCTCGCTCGTATCACTCCGCTGAGCTTTCCCAGCGGGTAATCGCGCTTCTGGGATTTTATAGGATTTCTGTCGCGTACCGTTTTATTTCTGTCCCGTTTCACATGTCGCGGTTATTGTACCTGGATACGACACGCTATTGATCCGAAATTTCGCGTGAGCATAAACGCGTGATTATCAATCGCGAGAATAACCGAGAAAATTGTGATAGACGTGACATTTATTTCGAGCTTTTAATGTCGAGAAAATACACAGTAACAATAAAAATTTTAATAATTGTTATCATGTAGATTGAATGTGTATTCAGCATAATATATAATATTATTGTCTTTATAATATTTTCTATAAATTTCGTTTAGTAATTTAAATCTTTCAAATTTTTATATTAATATGGGAAAAGATTTTATGACATAACGACGTTTGTAAGTTATAAACTGAAGGATTACGAAATTATTTAGTATTGTAATATAGTTATGTATAGAAATATTCGTGAATATATATGTATGATTTTTGTGAATTTTTTTTTACGTTTGATCTGTTCAATATGAAACAGCAAATGAATCTTTTATCAAAGTTTGGTCGAGGTTATCGAAATCGTCTTTCCACCTTTTCGCGCATTCGGAATAGCATCCAATCGAACGCTCCCGATTCTGTCAACATCGTCTTTCGCACATGATCGCATCTAATATCTTTTCCTAGAAACGACTCAGTCCTTTTCTCTTCTTCCCTATCTTTATTTATCTATCTCTATCTTCTCTCTTTTTTCCATTTGTCTGTCGTCTTATTACAGTTGTTATTATCCAATTTTTGGCGTTTCGTTTATACGTGCACAAAATAATATAAATTTTTAATATAATATTAATATTTTTACTAGCAACCGATACGTGATTCTGCCTGCTTATCTTTCATTTTTTGCCGCGAATTGGTGACTCGATTACTTTCCTTCCGAACTTGTATTCGCTTTTGCGACTTTGAAACCAGAATGGTTTGCAATATTTTAATTAAAGAATACGCGCGTACCAGTTTTCATAATCCTTTTTTAAAGATTCGTTAATTTGACCGAGTTGTGCTAATTATCATGGCGTACTTTTATGACTGACTAGCATTATGATCGCACACTAGTCATGGCAGATATTACCTAAAGTTTGCGTCGTTTCTCTATGGCGTATCCACAGCGAGGAATAAGAACGAAAGAGTAGCAGCAAGCAATAAGCAAGAGACAGGGAATTAAATTAGAAACGACTGCTTTAAAGACTTAAAATTAAATATTATGTCAACCAAGCTTATATTGAAGTTTGAAGTTTAAAATAAATTTCATTCATCAAGACTTTTGCTATCTATTTCCATCTTTAAAAGTCACTTCTTGCGCAATAAGTTTTTATATCTAATAACATTTATCTAAAAACAAACTATTATATTAGGTAATCAAGGCCTTGACAGTTTTTCTTAAAGAAAGATTTATTACTATTTCGATCGAAGAGAAAATTGTTGAGTAGAATCTTGTAGCACCTTACGTTTAAAATTTGCGCTTTATTTCTCATTTATTATATTAAATATCATTATTTTATAAATTATATATTTCTCGCAATCACGTCTTGTCAGGGCAAAGCACTTGGCGCACACCAATCCAAATAATTGCCGCGACGTTGCATATCCGGCCCCTGCGAAAGG
Organism: Aphaenogaster ashmeadi; assembly: GCA_003063805.1. Classification (NCBI taxonomy): domain Eukaryota; kingdom Metazoa; phylum Arthropoda; class Insecta; order Hymenoptera; family Formicidae; genus Aphaenogaster; species Aphaenogaster ashmeadi. Next base: position 59,730 of record NJRQ01000005.1, read on the forward strand.
GTAGACGTCTGATTCTCCCGCAACCCCTTCGTACTAGCTCTCGGTTAAATTGGACAATGGCTCTCGCGTCGATGTTTTGTTGTGGCGGCAGATTGCACCGATTCGTCGACACGCGTTGCTGACAATCGTCGACGGAGATACAAACACGCGTAATTACGCAGTTTCCGGATTCGAATAAAAAAATCAAACTCGGATAACGGCGCGTGCATTTAAATCTATCGTGAGTGCGTGCGTATATTACAAATACACGGAGAAAATTTTATATTAAAAATTACTATGTATGGCAGTAGCCATAGACTATTGCTGGAATAATAAAAATTTTTACTATGTTTTTCATTGTTTTACATAGTAAAAATTTTTATAATTCCAGCAATAGTCCATGGCTACTGCCATACATAGTAATTTTTAATATAAAATTTTTTCCGTGTATATGAGTTTGTGGTACGAAATACGCAGCTTGTTTAAATATGCAAGAGAAATATTTTTGGATACATATGCTAATATTAATAGCATTTACGGCAGGTGTTTATTTTTTGTTACTTTTTGGTTAAAAAACTGATTGGGCGTATTCTAGCTATGATATTATACATATATTCGGTATATGGTTACCGTAAGTTGGAATTCGAGAAATCATTGATCGGCAGCCGTTATCTCTATCAGCCGTAAGATCCTAATAGCAATTAGCAAGCGTGTGAATCACGTCCTCACCGCAGCTTGTCATTAATTATCGTTGCGCCATCTTATCGAAACGCCGTTATCGTCTGCACGGCTAATTTACGTAAACTCGCTACAGACCGGAACTACTGATAACTAAACTTTACGTTTTACGTTACGGAACTTCATGAAAAAAACATGATTTTTAAGTAATAACGTATTGAAATAGTGAAAACCATGTAAAATGGTGCCGCAAAATACTTACGTGTGTACTTCTTTTTTTTTTATGTAATTATATGCATATAACAATATATATTTATAAAAATAAGAAAAAAAGTAGATTAGAAAAAATAATATGCTCGTTAAAAAATTGAAGTATAGGCCTCCTTTCCAATCTCCTTTAAAATTTTAACAATGAGGAAAGAATTACCTCTATATTATTTTTTAATGGAAGCCTTTTTGAACGAAAATTCGCTTGAAATTGAGCGAAAACGCTGCTATCAGGAACTACGTTCGTTAATCATGGCTGGTGAGAAAGCGAACCTCTCTCTTATTTCGTTAACGTAACGAAGGTAACTTTCCTCGGATCGCTGAAAACATTCGACAGAGTGTGTACGTTCAATTTTCATAATTGATCAAATATTAAACAAGAGGAAGTGATACGAGGGGGAAAAATGGGAATGAGTAGCGTCGAACTCGAAAGATACGCCCTTTTTATTCGGAGTCCTCCGTCCTTTCAGCAAGAACCTCGGTATTCCTCGTGCGTTCGCGCTTTCACCCTCGTTCCTACGCATCTCGGGACGTCGTTTTCAATTAGACGATGTATCGTGACGACGTTGACGTTGTTCGGGAGCCACGAACGGCCATGGGGCGAAGAAGGGCTCTTCGGGGCCACTCTGCTTCTCCCGATGGAGTCATCCGTTCATTCGTGGAATCGGAAACGCGGGGAGGAAACCGCGCCCGTGAAAACAACCGCGTCCCTGCGGATTTGCGAAAGTCAGAGTGGAAATGGGACAGGGGCGGATTCTGTCACGACTCAGATCTATACATATATATCATATTTAATATACAGTCTGGTTGTTTGATTTTTAATTGGAGATCAAATTAAAAATTATATGCTATTTTTATTCTGTAGAGATGAAACTAAAAATTAATTGCATTACGAGCTGAATAAAAAGTATAATCGCGTATTAAAATGGTTAGTTTTTTGAACATTTTTAATGAATCTTCCTCAGCAAATAATTATAAGTTTTCTATTAGCTTTTATTTTGCATCACAAAATAGCGAGAAATGTTGAATTTTTCGATAATTAAGATAAAAGCAAATGTGACAAATTTTATTAATAATTTAAATAATAATAAAACTAAGTAAAATATTTAATTTTTCATTTACATTAAAATTTTAATTCACATTATCTTGTCTTGTAAAATTTTTAATTTTTTTCTTAATAATTGACATAAATATTTTAATACAAAGGTTAATGGGGATACAAAAATTTTAGAAAATTTATAAAAATATTAAAAAATTTATTGAAGAATATCTACACATACGTACTTTGCGAGAAGAGTATTTTAACATTTTTATTTAATGCTCTAAAGTACGCAGGTTCGGCCCTGCAAAAGGATTGCGTTGTTCTCAAATGATTCTCATTAGAGCTTTTCCTCGTTCGTCCTCTCGTTTGATCGCGATCCTCCTCCGGAGAACAAAGGAGTGGATTCTCGTCGTTTCCCCTCAGACTTGTTGTAATTATTCGATTTCGGCATTTGTTCGCCTCGAGTGTCTTGTTAATTCCAATGACTGATGTCCGAATCTCTGTTGCAGGGATCAACAGCGAGGAACATGGGATCGTTCGTGGCGTTCTGAATCGGTGAGTCCTTTTTTTCATCCTTGCTCCGCTTGGAAATTTATTATCAGCAATCGTCAAGCAATCAAAAAACCCAATTTGATTCCAATCATCCTAAAGTTTATAAGGTTACAGAGCAAGACGACGAATGACCGCAGTTACTTTATTATAATTACCTTTTTGTATACTTATTCAAAACCAATGTATAAACCAAAAAATATATGTATAACTTATTTTATTTATATCATATAAATATCTCGCCGCCGATATATACATATTTCATAGCAGAGTATTCAAATTATAACAATAAATATTTTTTTCGTATAAAAATAATAATAATTAATATATTGTATATAATTAGAGATGTAAAATTACGGTCAGATTCAAAATGACAATTACTGACGGTAAAATTACGGTAAAATGGTAATTTATTGGTAATTTCGGTAAAATTCGTTTTTTTGATAGTTTTATACACAAATAAGCTCTCTTCATGTTTTATTCTGATTTCTGAATCCACTTTTATCGATAAATGCGCTTTTAAGTCTATAGTATATGTATCGTTGTATAGACTTAAAAGCGCATTTTTATCGATAAAAGAGGATTCAGAATATAAGCCATATAGTCTTTATGCGAGAAACATGCAACGATGTAGGCTGTACCTGTAAGATTTGGTGGTAAAATCTTAATAAAAAATTTTTAAGTTTTTCTCATTATTATGTACCTAGTTTCTTAATCCTTTATATGTACATATCAATATACAGTTTCAGAATACTTTATGGAAAATATGAGTTAAGTAAAGTGTTTTTTTTTTACTCATCTTAAAGGCTAAATGCTGCTTTTCAATTTTATGTCAATACTTCTTTACATTTGTATTTTCAAAATTACCATTTTACCGACTTCCAAAAATTACCGGGTAATTTACCGTAAATTACATAGTAAGTTACCGTCAGCTGAGGTCATTTTCATCTCTATAATATAATGTATAATAATATAGGAAGCACTGTGAGAAAAAGAAATTATAAAAAGGATGAGGCCCGAACCAGTAACCTTCACACTTGTAGTCCGCCGCCTAGTCCGATACGCCACGCTGATACGCTTGACAGACGATTTACTGCAGTGGTACTAAAGGAGCGCGTTAAAATTCACACCGTGATTTCTCGTCAACGGTTAAGAGACGCATCGTCTCCGAAGAGTATCTGTGTTACTTCTATACGAATACTACATTCCTGCAAAAGTTCGGCAAAATCAGTGACCCCAAGGATTGATCCTCCCTTTGTGAGACAGTGGAAGATATATATACAAGTTCGTTTAATGTAATATGACATGCTTTTATGAACAGGCAAACAAGAAGAGATGATTAAAATTCTATAAGCTTGAAAATCAGTATCTTCGTTAAGGGTTGTCGATCAATATAAAGGCCGATCTCGAGTATGTCAGTGAATAGATTATTATCGAAGTTGCGGACAATGCTCGGAGATGCGACGTTATCATTTTGCGAGTAATTAATTGTCGACTGACAGGGATTATTAGAAGTGAAAGATCTCGCGGTGACACTTCGGACGTGCTCGTCGAGCCTGTAATTAAAGCCCGAGCTTGCATCCTCACTAATGAACAACGGTACATGCATCTTGACGTCATTGATCGTTATCGCGCGAGCGCAAACTTCCCGGGAAGAGAGAATCCTGGAGAAGTTAAAATCGATCGTTGTGTGTGTGTTTTCGTTAAATCGGTTTTCGCTAAAATTTCTATAATTTTATAATTTTTTATTTCCTTGTAAATTTTCAATTTTTATAAATAATAATTTTCCGAACACCGAATATAAGCTCATATTTTGTACTAAATTGTTTCCTGATTTTAACTTTTATTTATTTCTGATTTTTTAATTTTATAATTAATTTTTTTCGAAAATACGAGGATATATTGACGTACTAATATCGTGATTAAAAATTTATTAATTAATTCTTTGTTTTTCGCAACATAATTGTGTGTTATCTTTAAATTTTGAAATGTCTTTTTCAATGCTCAATAGTATTGCGATTGTGAAACTTTTATAACGGATTAATTTTATACGTTGGACTAATTAATTAACGAAACCATGTTCCGTGAGATCGAAGCATCTCAGTTCGTTCCTTAATTAATAGAACTAATCAAGCGTTCGCAGATAAAAAGCGAAAAGCGACTCAGACTTCCGTAAAATAACGTGTTCCTCTACCTTTTAATTGGATTACCTATTTCTCTTTTATATCCCACTTCTCGCTTTTTTTTAGACTGCGTTGAGTGAAGCTTGGCCTTTGTCACACGCGGTCGTTCCTAATTAGGTAACACAATAGCGTTGATCGAATCAGCGACTGCGACGTTTATTTTTCCACGTCGATATTGCACTCTCTATAAGAAATTCTATTACAACTTTTTCGAATGCTTTTTACTAATTAATTATTAAGAAGTCCGTAGATAGTATCGAAAGATTATCAGGCTCAATCAAAATAATTATAACATACTCGCATAGATATTAAGTTATTTTTTTTATTATATCTATAATATCGCAATATCACAATTATTTCTATTGATTCTACATTTTTGTTTAGAAACTTTTAATTTACTAATTGTTAGAATTTTTCGAAATTGTATCTATATGTTGTATACTTATTAACTCTTATCGAAACCTTTAAACCACAATTAATTATCGAAATCCATTACATTTTTGCAAATTGCGTAGATACGCTTTCTAATCGTCCAAAAATGCGGCGCGACACGGACGGGCTATTAGCCTGCGCTTCTTCAGGACCGACAAGAGCGGTTCTCGCGCAAGCGCAACCTCGTAATAGGAATGGTTATGGATTTTCGGGCATCGCGACCTTCGCGTGTCGACCCACGCTCCTCCTTACGCTCTGCATATTGTCAACTGACGTTGCTCGTATCGCCGGGGCACCACCTCGCGAAGAACCCGGCGCGCGCTTCCGCTCGGATGAACGGTCTCTTGCTGTCGTACTTCCAGCCACCCGCACGGGTTGTTCTCGTACTTCACCATTGATCGGACATACCAATTTTATCCATTCAATCCATTTTCGTAGCATCTCGTATATTGAACGCCTAAATCTACACTTTCACTTCAATATTAAATCTAAAAGAAGTTGCCAATAGTCTTGCGAGTTATAAAGTTGAGTGTGAAGAAAGAATCTTGCAATTAAACTTCAAGTGTCCAGTAAATAATAAAATCGTACACTTTAGTCAATTTCAGGCGGATTTAATGGAATTTTAAATTAAAATTGAATAAAATTGTGTATTGTTCAAATTATGAAAAGTGATGACCAATTTTGATATTTTTGTTAAGAAAACATTGCTTTCTAATTTTTACAAAGATTAAGCGACAGCCTGTATGGTTTTTTTAAAACGTCATTATTATAATGAAGGCTTATGTTAGTTTTGTTTGAATAATTTTATACAAATTTTATTATATATTTTATACTATTTTATGAAAAGCGAACATAACATATTTAGTTGCATATTAATTTTTTCGCGTTTTTAAAAAATAGAACATTTTAAATGACATTCTTGTCAGGTATTTGCGATGAATACTATTTTACATAACACATTTTGCATAATGATCTATGTTTACCACACCGCTCCGCAAATGACAAACTCTCTTCTATTATAAAAAGAGATTGTATATTAATACTTTACTAAGTTAAATAACCAACTCTCAGCAACTCTGCTAATTCCGCGAACGTGAATAAAAAAAGCGCTAATGAATAGACTTGGTGGAGGCAAAAATGCGAGGTATGAAAGGAGGCGTCCATACTGAGGGTTGTGTTTCATAAAAACCATCCTCCGCGCGCGCAAACTATTGAAATCAAGTCGTCTCTCTTCACACTACCACGTGCTCTGCTTACTATGCATGTGTCCACCTCGAAGACTTCGAACAGCACGAGCGATGTCAGGAAACGTGTTTACTCGCGGTTTACATCGTCTCTACTCATCTCGCTCGTTCGCTCGCTTGCTCGCCCTTTGCTCTGCTTTGCGATCCAATGTTTGATCTGTTTTCATCAACATGTTACTCCTCTTTATGCCGAACATTTCGTTCGCTCATGCTGTCGTGTTATTGATATCTCATACCCGTCTTGAGGAGAGACGAAATATCTAGTTGGAATCTAATGAATACGCTATAAATTGCGGCAGAATATAAAAAGGACTGTTCTATTGTCTTACCCTACGTTCAACAAATTCGGTGGTTGGGAGTTAAGTCCACGTGTTACTCAGCTCTTCTCTTTTCACGAGCAAAAGCAAAGCTCGGAAGTCGACAGCTTCCCCTTGCAAATAACCACAGAATCGCATGTCGCGGGTATAGTTAGTCACGCGATAAGGTGGGTGTTAAAGCCGACCGTTCTTTCTTGCTCAGGACGATGCACTTTCGGGGAGCAGTAGAGGCTATCGAGATTTGCCGAGTAGTGATCTAAAAATCACTTCTACATTCCGGTAGCTCATAAACAAAGTTTATGATTTATGAATTTTATATTTAATTGATCGTGCAATTAGCAGAATTTTTAACGTGTAGAAATTCGAACTATCGCAAGAATCTTGCTTTTCTTAAAGCTTTGCGAGAAAATAATAGACTTTAATTTTTCTAAGGAAGATACAATTGAAGAACTATAATAAAAACTTCATTTATTTTTTTCAAGTTTTCACTTTAGAATAAAAACTTTATTTATCCATTTTAATTTATCCACCGCAGTTTATAGAAAGGTCACACATTAATATTATTGGAGCACTAAGATCCGCTATGACCGTCATTGGCCTATCTCTCGATTTAAATTGTTTATACATATATGCGGTCTTATCCTAATTATTATTTATCCATTTTAAGTTCTCACTTTTCTAAAATGTAATTATATTCATTTGAAAATTTGAATATTGCGAATGAAACTGACATTTAATTAAATTTCCGCCGAAGAAAAATTGACACATTGAATTCCCCAAGGAATTCATACTCCAGGGAGACATTATGTATTGAGAACACTGCGTTGCGTATGCTGCTCAACCCTTATCTCACCGCGGAAGTTGCACGGACACGTGCCAAGCGTGGGTTCGTTCTTACAGCTCCTCGACTATGATTGACACCGCGGTCGGGCGGTTTCCTCCGGAGGTTTGATGGGACTTTATAAACACCTCGGGCACTTCTCGAACAGCTATCGCCCATAAATACCCTCCGGGGCCGCATCTCTCGGAGCCTTACGCCCGGAGCCTCGTAATGACTCCGCTTGCGCAACGACGACGACGACGACGACGAATCAGCTCGCTCTCTCTCGGGAGTTCCCGAGAGGAGGGTCTCGCTTTGACTGCGAGCTGGGCGAAATCGAAGATGATACGAATCCATAGCGAGAGAGAGAGAGAGATCGTCATCGTCGTCGTCGCCGTCACTACTTCCGAGGTTGCGGAAGCTTGTTAGTGATGCGCGACGTAAAGAGGGTGAATATGGATGAACGCGAAAGTGGAGGTAGTGAAGTAGTCGGGAGGGATTCATGAGGGAATGGTGAACACAAGAGGATTAGGACACAGGCCTGGTGAGAAAAATACCCGTTGCGGATGGCACTTGTCCATTGAGGATTGTGTTGCACTCGCCCGCGTCCGTTTTCATTCACGATGCGGTGTAGCTAAAATGAAAAGGTTGTGAATCGACTCGCCGCTCCCGTTACAAATGAGATAGAATTGCATTCGCATGGCCCAGCGCGCACAGCAATTAGAGATTTCGATTGATGAATTCCTCTAATTGAACAGAACAGTGTATTTTTAATTGACCAAAAATACACGACAATGTACTTTCCACACTTCGTAGGAGTATATAACCATGAAAGAGTTGAACAACTTCGCGCTTTATTCCGCTATCTATCATTTCCGTAATCTCCCCCCGTGCTGGAACACAGAGTCGCGTCTCGTGGCGAGATGCTAATACGGCGAGCTATCTCGTCGGGAATTTTTCTCAGGAGCGCGGAAGCAGTCGAGCGTGCGGATCGAAGGTGTCTGCAGGTATTCATGGAGTGCATTCGTCGAGTGGATGCGGCGAGGGACGCGAGGCCGGGGGTACTGGGCGGAATAATCTCGCGCACACTCTACTCGCGACTCGCATCAGCCTTTCAATTTTCTGCGAGTGCAATGCACATCCGGCGTACGCCTTGCCCGAGGCGTCGCCGAGTCTCGTCTCGACTCAATCGCACAATTGCAATTCATTTAGCTTAACGTGGAGGAAAGTAGTATGGAGTGTGCTTCGATTGTTGCAATCATACCTTATCATCTGTGAAAAGATAATTGTTTAGTATTTTTGTTTCTTAAAATGTAAATACGTAGTACATTGATTCATTAAAATTGAGATTTATTTATTCATAATATGTAATAATACGTGATATAATTTATAATGTAATTAATGCGTAATATGTATAATATGAAGAGTAAAATATTTGTTTATTACAATGAAATATTAATACTATCAGCTTTTATGAAAACATACATGTTGAGAATATTAATTTATTAAAATTAGAATTTATTAATTTATTAAAATGACAACTTAATTGAAGTATATCACATTAAAATAGCTATTCATTAAAATTTTGTTCGACAACAATTTTGATTTAAGAGATTTAATACTTTTTGATATTTTTACATACAGCGTTTATTAACATGTACATATTTGGCAGTAACAGTCTACGCAATTAACAGAAATTGTTTTTCTAATTTCTGTGAAATTCTTGTGAAGTGAGTAGAAAAAACTCCCACAACCATGACTGGAAATAAGATAAAAATAAAATAGAAGAGTTTAATTCATTAAAGTAAGCTAAAAATAAGAAATCATAGCTGCATATTTTCAGGACTATTAGAGAAATAAAATCTTAATATCTAAAAAATTTTTATAAAAAAACCATTGCAGAAAGTAACCCACAATTATAATAAAACGGTTATATCTGCTTACATTAGTATCAAGTAGAAATGAAACGCGAGGAACAGACTCGTGTCTGACCATGAACACGTCTTGATCACTGACGCATGCGGTCGATTCGCGCGATTGTCTCTCGCTTTCAGGAGCGAGTTTTACGATTTTGTGTAACGAACGTATAAACATCCGAGACGATGACGTAAGCGTGATCGAACCGGATATTCGAGTACGCGTGTTCAAGCGATATTTACGAGTACACCGCGAGAGGAAGCGCTCTGTTGCGATTACGATGCTGTTTCCCGTTAATGGACGTTTGTGTGTGCGTGCATGTAAAAGATACACACGCCGAGGATGATCCGGCGGTCGAGAGCCGGGCTGCGGTACTCTGCGGCAATGCGCGTCGCCATCTTGGTTTATCGATCTTGTTGCCTACCCTTCACCCTCGTCCTCTTCAGCCGCCCCAACCCTCCACCGTTGTTCGTTCACCCTCTCTCCCCCTCCCGCGCAATCCTCTTTCTTTTCTGCTCTTCCTTCTCTCCATGTCCGCTCGACCTCGCGCTCGCACTTCTCTTCCGCTTTTGTTCCGCCCGGCTTTTTGTCCTCGCGTAAGCTCGCGTGCGCGCGGGTGAGCTTCGTTAACGTCTTCTGCTGCGCCATATTCGTCAAATTCTTGTCTGTGGATTGAGAATCCTATGTGCGTTCGGTATCCAACAATGGAAATACCATTCGGGAGGGAAAAAGAATGGCCGTTGTTTTTTTATTGAAAATGTACGAGGTCGTTCAGAGCTTGCTTGAAGAAACTGCATATGTGACTTTATGAATTTTGATATTAAATCCATCTTTTGAGAATCTAATAATGAAAATGTGAAAGGTTAAAGTTAAATTCCGTTACTCATGTTCTTGAAATTCAATTCGCAAAAAACTTTCATAGTTTTCAATCGCGTCTCTACTTCAACAATGATCATTCTTCTTACTTTGGATCTGACTCGGAAGAAATGTACTTTTGAGTTATATTGTATAAAGACTGAACCGACAGAAATGCCGTTTGCTTCAATATATATTCCTTTCTCGATCAATAGCGATTAAAGTTGCAACGAGAGAATTAAAGCTATTATTCTTTATTTTATTTTGCAATTAGGTTATTTTAATTTTAATTTGCAAATTATAAAGAAATTTAATATTGAGAAAAATTAATATTCATAGAAATTATGAACACACGAAATTCTCGACATTCTTTAATTTGGAATTTTTAAATGCGCAAATTCCAATAATCTTTTTTTTTCCAACAATTAATCGTACGTAGTTTTAGATTGTTATTTTGCTTATTTCTTCCTCTACCAGTATTCCGTATCATCAGTTTTCATAAAGTGAGGACAACGTTCGGGCCCCTGCGCACACAGGCTCGTCTTTCCAACGTTGTTTGCGATTCAAGTCATGCACATCGCGCGCGCTTCATTAATTAATAAACACCCCCTCGTCGGCGCAGAGCGCACCCCGGAAGAACCGCTCGGCCGACAACACCCTCTCGCGTGCACTCGTTTGCAATTAATTGTCGCGGCGGTGCACCGCAAGATGAACGCGAAACTTAATAATAAAGTCTCGCTAGTCCTGGTTCACGATCCTTGTTGAGAAAACGCGACAAGAACAAGCGACCAATCAGACAAATTCGTGGACTTTCACGGCGCAAGAACAAATAGGTCGAGTATAGCTCTCAAAGCACTACGGCTCTTTGCATTAAGAAGCTAGAAAAGGCTGCGTGAAAAAGAACTTCATAATTTAATTTTAGTAACTTTAGCGTGTGATACAGTCTGAAATTAATAAATGAAAAATTTGATTAGCTTCTTTAACTTTATATTTGGTGCAGCATGTTAGGACAAATATTCTTGACGAAGTTAAGGAGTTTACTGCGGTACGGACAATATTTCACGATTTACTCGTAACACGATTATCGCAGCGATAAAAATTACGTGGTAAACTCTTTCTGTCACGGACGGATTTCTCTCAGAGGTGGAATGGATGCGAAGGATTCCATGAGATAGTACAGGGCCCTCTCTTAAGGGCTACCGGGGACCATAATAACGATGACTAGTGACCGTTATTCGTAACACGATAACGACAGTGTGTTTCGAAGTGTCCGCGCAATTACGCGAACATCTACGAGCGCGAAGCTCGATACAAATTGCCTGGGGCGAATCATACCTGCGTAGTTTCCGTAATCATGAGCGATGGATATACTTAATTGGCACATTAGACTGATGTATAGAGAGCTGTAAAGCACGTTACGTCTTACGAGCTGATAGAGATATCAACTCAAGAAAAAATAATGCGTTTGATTGGAAACATAACTGCACATTTTTTAGATTGTTGTGTTATAATATTTTTTTTTCGTCATATAAAATATGATATAATTATCTACAAAGAAAAAATATTATAATACAAGAATCTAAGAAATGTGCAGTTACGTTCTTTTATATAGATATAACATATACGTACAATATTATAATTATATCATATAAAATATGATATAAATATATATAATTTTTATTGCATTTTGGTATACGTTATATTATTTATAAGTCGCATAAAATCGGCCACTTTGATTCTTTCGCGTTTTTACGAGTTTTTTCTTTTCGTGAGAAGATGACCCAGACGTGCCGGCTTAGTAGATCGCTGATTTAAACGCTGATTTAGATTCTCGGGAAAATCGGAAGAGGACACATGTCTGACGAGAGTTTCACGCTTGGTAAACGTGGCATAAATCGAGAGCTCGACTGAGAGACCCGGGCTTCTCCCAGGCTCCGTGTAACTCGGTAAGCTTCTTATTGTCGACATCCGACGATTCGATCCGATGCTCGGGTCTAGTTTGGTTTCGCCTGGGCTCTGAACCAACCAAGATGCGTAAAGATACTTACGACACTTCCATATCTAGTATAGGTATTTTTCATTTGGCAGTAGTTCTCCAAGTGCGCTGAGGTTAACATTAAGAACCAAGTATAATATGAAGATACGAAGAAAAGAAATATGTTATATTGCAAAGACATTTGAGAAAGTAGTGTGGAAAAAGTTTCAATAAAAATTGATATATCTTAAATTTATTAAAAAGTTACTTTTTGTTTTTATAAATTTTCTACGTCTCGACTAACTTCATTTGACTTGAGTTTGCTACATGAAAAAGTACATTTAAAAAATTATATTTCTTAGTTTTCTAATAAATAAATTTTATGTTCGATTATTTTATTCTGAATTGCAGGAAAATATCGTAAATTATTTTTTATAATAATACATAAATACAGACCGATATAAATAACACAAATATAAGTGAATATATAAATAAATTTCTAGTATCGCCAGTGATAATTTAACAGAATTATTTAGTTTAAATCGACCCAACTGGCCACAATTTATTGATATAATAAATTCACAACGTTTCGGCCTGGGATTTAGATCCTTCTCAAGTGACTCAGTTCATCTTCTGCTTTTATAACATCTTGACGTGTCTGAGATGCGTGTTAATTGTGCTAATTTATTTATGATTTTTATAATCTCAAATTTAATGACACACAAATGACGCTGCTTTTGCTAAGATATCTTACCTCAATTGACGTTAACATGTTATCTTAATCATTTCAACATAGACAGTCACTTGAGAAGGGCCTAAATCCCAGGCCGAAACGTTGTGAATTTATTATATCAATAAATTGTGGCCAGTTGGGTTGATTTAAACTAAATAATTCTGACAAATATAAATATTATACATATAAGTCTATTTGGTCAAGGCTGGATTTTAGTGCCTATATAATAATTTTTGAATTATATATATTTCTTTAACCCCCCCAAACTACGCGCCAACAATTTTGTTTGTTCTTGAAACGCAGTCCCTAGCTAAAGCCGAAAATATAATTAAATTGATAATCAATTTAATATATACTAATGCGAAAAGCATCTTTAAAACCCTGTAAAGAACTTTGTGCGAAAAATATCACCTTAGCCAGTGGTTTATATGTATACTTATATTTGTATTTTTTATAATATTACAAAATTACAATAACAATAATAGTAAAATCTTATAATAGTAATGTATTAAATTTTTCACACTATCTTCTCGAAAGCCACGCTTTTCATAAAGTTCCTTCGGCATTTATCTCCTTAATAGATATCATCATGCCTGAAGGGTTTCATGCCAAGTATCATCCATAATCGTGATATGTACGACAGGATCGCTTTTGCCGGGTGTCTACCGTTGAATTTCGGAAGTACGCGTCTCTGCCGAGCGCGAAACTCGCTTAGCGTAGTCTAGACTGGCCAAATTGGTAGGCCCCCGAGGACTACCAAGGGGGAGAATACCAAGGCGCAGTCCGACAGACTGGCAGGGGGAGAGAGGATCCTGCGTAAGGAATCCGCCGTGGCATCCACCACATCTCACAGTTAACGCGTGTCGACGCGACAGGGATCGTTAGCCACGGTATGCTAGACAATAATAAACAGTAGCTTGCCACCGCCGCCGTAGTTGAATGTTAGTATCGCCATAATAACTGGCAGGTGGCCCGCGTAATCGCGACGCTCGCTTTTTGTGCCGAAAAAGAGCGAGAATTGCAGTTGACCGAGCTTAATAACAAAATCCTGCTCTCATATTCGGGATAATTGGAGAGATTGGAATAATGGCGAGGATGTGTGTGTGTATATGCGTGTATGTATGTTAACTGACTTTTACAGTTCGAGACAATTTTCATAAATGAGAGTCAGTTGCCTTCTGTTTTTATTTTAATCCTGTGAGCACCATTTAACGAAATAAATGATTCTTTTTCATGTATAACAATGAAAACGGGATAATTAAAATTAAATTGAATTGAATTATTATTATTATGAAAACGTGAAAATTTGATTTAAGAGTTATAAGAGATAAGAGATATAATTCATAAACGATTGTGCTATTTCTTTCTCTCTCTCTCTCTCTCTCTCTCTCTCTCTCTCTCTCTCTCTCTCTCTATTCGCGATTTGGGAAGTATTTTGATAGATACATACATACGTAAGGGGCACATCATCAGGTCGTGCGTAATAGTAATTTAGGATGGCCTAATTTCCTGCGTTTCCTAATGTTTCCCTAGTGTTTCCCGTGACGAATAATTTAATTGGGAACCAGGTAAAACCGATCGCACTAATTTGGGACGCCTCGCGTCTGTCCTGCCGCAGCTTGTCGGTTCGCCGCTGATCGGATTACCTGTGAGACTATACCTGTCGGTCGTAACAAATGTATAGAATGTCCCTGACGAACGCGTTTGCTTTTAACGATAAGTGCTGTGCGATTATTTCTGAGAAATGCTAGTAAAAGGATATTGTTTGATAATCATTTAGTTTAAAACGTTGTAATTTAATTAAATTTATTAACAGCAATGGAGGATTAAATGAATAAATTAAAATTAAATTAATAGCGACGTGTTGCTAATTCGATAATCGCATGATCGATGACGATAATAATCCGTAAAATGATGAATTTTCAACAATTAGCTCTAATTTTCTCTCATTTAAATATTGCAGTTACATTTATTCAAACGCAGTGATATTCCTAACAATTTACGTGATATTTATTGCTGAAAAAAGCAATAACAAAAATTACTTCAAAACTATCATTAATTTTTTATATTTTTAAATGTTTTATCATCAGTGTAAATCTTTTCGAAAGCTACACGGAAAGAACGGTTTTGCTGAAATATTAAAATATTTGGCCAGATACAGATCTGAAAAATAATTTTGTTGGATCATCAAAATAATTATGTAGGACGCCTAAAATAGTTGCTAGAATATCAAAACTTTTTGCAGCATTATCATTATGTTAGAGTGTCCTGCATAATTATTTTGATGATCCAACAAAATTATTTTTCAGATCTATATCTGGCCAAATTTTTTAATATTTCAGCAAAACCGTTCTTTCCGTGTATAAGTCCGATACAATCCTTTGCGTAAATTATATCGATGATTGTAATGGATTGTAAAGAATTGTCGTGAAACGTGTATTTTGATTTCTAGTTTCGTGGCACAGATTGCAATGGCGAGTCGTGAATGTTTCATTCGCGCCAACCGCAAGATCAAGAAGGTAATATAAACGTCATAACTGTCAAGTGTAATTTCCACCTTGACGGGCGTTTAATCTGCTAATTTGGCAGATGAAGGACAATTCGCTAAAGACACTAGGTCCAGAAGGAGTTTCGATGTACATTAAATATCAAAGTTGAAATCCTTACATAAATTCTATTCTTAGTACAAAATATGATCGATCAAATCTTTTACATTATTAAGCAACGACCTAATCCAACCTCGCTAGAAAGATTTTCTAAAAGAATGAATTTATTATGAAAAAGAAGGGTTTATAAATTTTATGTCATGTAAGCTCGTATTCATAGCTGTTTTGACGTATTACTACGTTTTTCTCCGGGATAGAAGGTAACTTCGCGAGCACAGATGCAACGAAAACATGTCACACTTTGAATGCTTATATCTTCGCTACTAATAATCGTAGAGTAATAAATATATCTCATTAGATAGCTTATAGAGTCCCATTTATAATAAAACTTGTTTCAACCCTCCATCCCTTAACCCTTCAATATAGTAGCGTTAGAAAGTTAAGCTAAATTTCTTGTGATTTTGTTTCGCCGCACGCCGTTTTAATATTGATAATTAGTGAATAGATCGTTGGCAAAGCGATTAAAGGATCGTTGGTATTGAATTTAGTTAGATTTTGGTGTCTAGAGGTATTAATACTTCGAATTCGATGTCTAGATGTCCCAGGTTGCCGTTGACGAGGTCCGGGTAGTTCGCTACGTTGTTTTCGATGTCTAGATGTATTAATACTTTGAATTCGAGGTCTTTTTCCTAATTTTTTAATTTGGTCATAACTTTTTTTTAATGATGGGCAAACGAAAATTTTGGGTAGACAAACGTTGACAAATCGTGGACAAACGAATGCCACCTGAATTTTATAAAAATTTGCATTTTGGGGTGCTGATGTCAAATTATTCCCAATTTTTTAATTTGGTCATAACTTTTTTTGAAGGGTGAGCAAACGAAAATTTTGGGTGGACAAACGTGGACAAATCGTGGACAATCGTATTCTACTTAGAAATTAATGAAAAATGTTCATAAGGGTGCTGATATCAAATTTTTCTCAATTTTTTAATTTGGTCATAACTTTTTTTTGAAGGGTGAGCAAACGAAAATTTTAGGTGGACAAACGTGGACAAATCGTGGACAAACGAATGCCATCTGAATTTTATAAAAATTTGCATTTCGGAGTGCTGATGTCAAATTTTTTCCCAATTTGACATCAACACTCCGAAATGCAAATTTTTATAAAATTTAGGTGGCATTCGTTTGTCCACAATTTGTCCACGTTTGTCCACCCAAAATTTTCGTTTGTTTACCCTTCAAAAAAAAGTTATGACCAAATTAAAAAATTGGGAAAAATTTGACATCAGCACACCCATCAACATTTTTCATTAATTTCTAAGCGGGTTACGATTGTCTACGATTTGTCCACGTTTGTCCACCCAAAATTTTCGTTTGCTCACCCTTCAAAAAAAGTTATGACCAAATTAAAAAATTGGGAATAATTTGACATCAGCACCCCAAAATGCAAATTTTTATAAAATTCAGGTGGCATTCGTTTGTCCACGATTTGTCCACGTTTGTCCACCCAAAATTTTCGTTTGCCCATCGTTCAAGAAAAAATAATGACCAAATTAAAAGAGGAAGTGCCAAGAAATATGTAGTGACAGTTGACGTAGTTCTACGTTGTTGGTTGTGGCTCGGTTGCTACCGAGTCCCTTTGATTTTTTTACTGAAGAATTAGAAACATAAATCAATCTTGAGATACAATTTAATAAATAGATTTTCAGAGTCTCAATTTGATATTTGTTATATTTATATCTATTCTAATAATAAATGAGCCAGTTTTATTCTAATCTTTCATAGCCTATTTATCTTTATTTATTGGTAGCTTGAGAGCCAGTAAGTAGCGGATATAATATTGTGGAGCGTTCAACAATATTTGTATAATACTTTAATGGCGTCAGATTTTATAGGAGTAATCTTTACGCTGCTCACAAATAGCTAAGTATATTCTCAGTTGATCTCTAATCAAAATGTGTCTATTGAATCTGTGTCGAAAATACGAAATTTTATTCTAAGTATCTTGACTGATATTCATGTAACGACTGTAAATACGGGTCCGACTGTCATTTGATGCAATGTGGCTAAGAGAGAGAAAAGAGAGACCAATGTTTCCACAAACAATATTTGCCGTGCTGTAGAAATAGATTTCGCGTGAAAGATTTCATATCGTGAAAACTCTGGGGTTACATGGCCTAACGATACCGGAAGGGTCTCGAAATGGTCGCTTATCCCGCACAGGAACTTCCGCAAAGACAACTGTGATACATTTAGGAAGGATTTCTCTAGCGATTTTAGCTTGACCTGCTACTCGAAGTCTATTGTCCTCGTAATCTCGTTCGTATGCTCACGTTCGTCACTTGTGCGAGCCGTGTCACTGTTCCACCCACGGCATTTCTCGCCGGTCAGATTCTCTCTTCTCTTCGGATTCACGCTGAACATATATTTATGTAGAAAGAGAGAAAGAGAGAATATATAGATATTATATATATATATATATATATATATATATATATATATACATACGCGATTTGACGTCATACATCCCTGACGCACGCTCAGCGAAGCGCGAAGTGTCGCCGGCGCTACGTTTGAAGAATTAAAGCGGATGTCGCACGCGATAGGCAATCGATGAAGATATTCTTGGTCCTCGTGACTTTATGATTTGACATTCGGACGTGTGGAGGAAAATAGCAAACGGTAAAAAGTAAAAGAAAAAGAAGAGATCATTATCTGCACAATTTTAACATTTTATGGGATGCAGAGCCCAGAACTGACGAAGAACTGAAAATAATAATGATGAAAATTATATCGGGAATATGAATTCTAAATTATTTATCACAGAGTATATGTAACAATTCTTGTTTCTTCTTATATTATTCTCCTTATTCCGGTGAATGGTGAAAAATATTATAATATCAATTACTTTTGATACTTATTATTATTAGCATGTGTGAATCTTATCTTCGTAAAATTCCAAAATTCTTTTTAAGATTAGAAAAGCATCGCGAATTTAGCTTCTCGGAGCATCCCTGTAAAGTTGTTGCCTCCTTTTCGACGGGGGATATTGATTTTATGAATCATATCGTGGATTCTAATCTCGCCGTATTTCCGTTCGTCCTGTATTTACCCGTGGTATCGTGGGACACACGAACGAGCATGGAATAACAAGGTGGGTGGAGCAGAGGAGCGTTTCCTTTCGTTAAAGTAGGAAATCTCGCGTGGTCCAACGTGGATCGTGAGAACGACTCGTGGGCGTTCCTCGTGGGCCTCCCCGTACGCGTGTCTCGTTAATTCACCCGTCTAATGACACGGAACCTCCGTGCCATTATTAGACGTAATCCGTTAATAGCGCGGAACGCCGGCAGTGATCGCTAGCGCCTTCAAAAAGTCTTTACGGTGACGAGCATGTGGATAAATATATTTTGCAATAGAGAATTGCGCATCTTATTTTATACCATGAATTTATAAACTTTTTTGTATATTAATATTTCTATATGTGAATTATATTTAAACTATTTTTAGTTATATGTATAAATATTGTATAATTTTCTACGAAGTTTGGAACTTTTCGCGTAACGTTTTATTCATTATATTTTTATACATAAAAACTTAAATAATGGAAATTTATTAAAATAGAGAGAGAAAAAACCACTTTGAATAAATAAAGTAAATTCAGGATTAGTGTTAATTAATTAGTTGATGAATTAAGATAAAAGCTAATATACATTTTTTGCCAGCACATAGATATAAGTGTAAGGCAATACCGATTGAAATTTATTTATATGGTGCTGGTACCGCTTTCAAATCGAGAATATTAAAAATTTACGAAGCATTATTGGCGAAGCGTACAAAATACTAGTACTTGGCAAGTGATGTATATCGAGCGGCGGAGTTTCCAATCGGCATTAATCCCGTAAATTCTACAGCAGGGACTACAAGTCCCGGCCATACAACGCGTAATTGGTTCCTCGCGCAGCTGGGATTCTCAGCGAGCGAGTGGCCTGTTTCATGGTTAGGTACGGACGATGACCGTGGATACGCGAGGAAACATGCCGCGGGAACATTTCGATGCGAGCGTGGGATGATTACGGATATTTGGCGTGTTGGCCGCATTTTACGCGACGATCCTGCAGATATGTCTGAAGACTCGATATACAGAAAGAAGGTGCCAAAATCGAGAACCTTGAGAGATACACTCGCATAAATTTCTATTTACTTTGTAGAGCAACGCAGAGCGAAGATAATACTTTGTTTTTTATCTACGTTATAAATTTTTCCATAAATAGCAACCGCAAATTTTTACGGTATTATTAATCCTAAAGAGTTAAACTGTTGTGACAAAAGAAGGATTTTAATTCTAGGATCGTTCCTTCGTCCATGAGATTTCATCCTTTTTTCGCGAAATATTCAAAGTAATCAGAGGTGACAACTTTTCGGAAGTTTATCTGCCGATTGCTCTGTTCTACTGATACGATCTCGTTCGAGGGCATTCATAATGCCTAACTCAATTACGTGTAATTGTGCACGGGGTCACCCCACCACTACTATCACCATTACCGTTCCCGGCAACGCGGTATAGCTACTTCGGCTGGCTGTTGGAAAGGGTGGAAGCGCGGCTCAAAGGGGTTATTTTAGGAACTGGAAGGTGGCCGTCCGATGGGATGTCCGCGCTTCTCTCTCTCTTTCTCTCTCGACGACCCGCTTCCATTCTTCGCGCTGAAACTCCCGCCACTTTGTGTCGTGGATGTCACCAGGTTGACACACGTGGAGTCGTGAAGAAGCTTTCATCGAGTAAATAGATCGGGCATTTTTCGGTTAATCGGGCTAATATTACTGTGTAAATTAGAAATAGTGATATATCGAATCGCGCAAATCATTCATTGAATTGTACTTAAAATTTTACGATTTGTTTCGGAGATTCAAGACACAGACAAGATTCTAATTTCTTTATTGCTTGAAATATTAATAATATTTTATTAATTATTATATATGAAATTCCGTTATACAAGGCGAATAATATATGCAATAATGGGACATTGAAACATCTGACTATAAAAGATTTCTCGGAAATGTGAATAGGAAAAAGTAACAGATAGCGAAAAGCGAACGAACACTTAAGCGAAACTCGTCGCAATTCGTGTTTATTTGAAGTCTGGAAGAATTATGTGCCCAGGCGAGGACAGTGACGACGGTTTACGTCTCCAGATTCGCTATGGTGCCATAAA
The DNA here is from genome assembly GCA_003063805.1 of Aphaenogaster ashmeadi. Classification (NCBI taxonomy): domain Eukaryota; kingdom Metazoa; phylum Arthropoda; class Insecta; order Hymenoptera; family Formicidae; genus Aphaenogaster; species Aphaenogaster ashmeadi. Next base: position 80,539 of record NJRQ01000005.1, read on the forward strand.
CGAACCCCATAAAGTCGTATCCGCGATACGTCCAAGAAGTGTACACACATAGGTATAGATGTGGAGAAAAATACAAATACAGGTCGATATGTAACCCGTAGAGAGTGTCAACGATACAATCGACCGTCGTAAATCGCCGATCCGACATTTTATGTTTGTACATACGCTCTATATTTTCGCGATTTTCCGCAAAAATGTATCGTCTTTGCACTTTGACAATCGTTGAGAATTTTGCTTAATAATCTTTGCTTAATAACAATTTTTGATTCCTCTGAAGGATTTTAATTTTTCTTATTACTACCAATTTAATGACTAAACATCGAGATTGATAACCGGAACTTTTAAGCAATTAATAAATCGGCTGTATTTATGATATAAATTAAACATAACTGGAAAGGGAATCTATTCTATTAAATTTAATTAAATACTGTTGTCGCATTCTAAGAAATTCATGAAAATTAAAGTATTAATATGAAGGATATTGACGAGAACTTGATAAAAATCGAATTTATTAAATTTCTAGTAAGCAATCATGAGAAACGCAATGTATTTTTTTTCGTTCGAATTTCAGTATATCCAAGTGAACAGGTCTTGATCGTTATTTACTTTTATGCTTCCTCGGTAAACCAGCCGCCGTAATTCTGTATAAGCATCATCGCTTCTCCATCGAGGAAATTTCATAAAGATCGCATCCGTTTGCGCACGCGAAGGAATTTCCGTGAAGGATGATAACCGAAATTGCGTTTCTGATTCGTCGAGGATACTTTCAGGATGCCGTTGCGGAGAAGCTTCGTCTTCAAGCACGGTTTAGCTACAGGGAAGAAGGATGGGACGAACATCTAGAGGATTAAATCCCATCCTCCTCTCCTTCCTCTTCCCTTCCTTCGTCTCTCTCTCTCTCTCTCTCTCTCTTTCGTCTGCTGTGGCAAATCGACGTTTACGTGTTGGAAAAGCGCGAGTCATCGTCGGCGAACTCAAAGACGACAATGGTGGGCCTTCCTAAGATGATCCTTGTAAAACGCATCGCGTCTGCTGCGCTTAATTAACTTTAATTAATCCACACCGCCCGGTGATCTCGCATCTCGCCGAGATTAAGAGCAGCGAGATTAACATACCGGCGGCTTAGTAATCCGGCATATGTTTCTCATGAGCAAGTGTGTGTGTACGTATATGTGAAACTTATGCTTGGAGAACTGACTTTCTGGAATTTGGACAAGCAAAAATCGTCGGAATGCATGTTAAAATTTGATTGACATATCTTCTAATATTATTTAATTATATTATCCAAATGATCGTGCACTTTAAATATTGCTAATTAATATTTAAAATACCTAGATAATTCTATTTCACAAGATAATTATATCAATATAATCTTCAATTAAAGATAAGATTAAAATTACATAATTTAATACAAAGATATTTCTGGTCAGCTGAAGGTTCTCGCTGAAGAAAACATAATGTTAGATAATTAATTCTATATCTATCTTTTTAATACTTTTATTATTGTACTGTATAAAAGTAGCTTCATAGTTCATAATCTTCAGTAATTCTGTATATTTGCAACTGCAGACAATCTAATTATGGCGTAGTCAGTAAATAGCTGGATCGTCGTTAAATTCAACTTTGTGTCACGTGCGTTTACGCAAGCACCAGATCTCGTAAGCCGATTACAAGGATATATCATCGTTGTAGCCGGTCGGGTCGATTTTCTAGTTCGATACTTCTTCCTCTTGGCTGAGCCGGTCGTCTTACGAGCTCGTCCTCGTTGATCCTGGTTCTTCATTTGCCGCTTCGTTGAAGATTCGCTTCTGAAAATACGGTCGTGTGGAAATTATTAACAAGCGATAGTTGTCGATCGATAGATACAGCGAGCAAATTTAAGTCCATCGTCCAAAATTATAATGCGATCGATGCCTTTTCTCCTCTTTTCCACGAAATTTAAGCACAGCGGAGAGTATTTAATCCTGAATTAGATTATATTTTATCTTTTAAATATTTAAGATATTTAATTTAGTTTAAATTATTCATAATTTTTTTAAGCTGGCATGAGATTATGTGTTTTTCAGATTACATATAAATTCAGGGAGTAACTGATGGAATGTTAGTATCGTGAATGTCCTCGAATTCGAGTTCGAAGTTCAATTTTGACTTGTGTTACTCTCGAAACGGCATTTCGTCTAAACGAAGAGCTATTCTCGCAGCCGCATTTGCAAGCCGCGAGGGATTGCCGCCAGGCATGCTCGACGTAAAGTGTAAATCGCACGTGCAACGAGTTGCGGCAATCGATTGCGCGAATGTAGAACATGCTCCAATTTGCGCGTGTAAGTCGGGGTCTTGTGGCAGCTCACGGTCTGTGAAGAACAGGATCGTTGACATTCCAATAATTGTTCTTTACTTTCAACATACTTATAATTTTTCTGTCTAAAACACGAAGCGGAGAGATTTACGAAGAAGAAATTTAAAAACGTACGGTTATATCACGATTCTATTACATCTTCTATATATACATATTATATCTGAAATCTTAATTATTTTTTACGAGATTCTCTTCTAATAGTAGATTAATTTCTTCATAATCATTAAATGTAATAGAGCAATTGCGCCTTTATTGAAAAAGAAACAAGAAATACTAAAAAATTATCTAAAGAAATACCAGATTAGGCAAAATCGCACATGGCTCGGTAATGCGGTGTATCGCAGATGTTTTATTTACACGTGCGAGAAAACGGCGGAAAAATCGAATGCTAAACTTTCAAATGCTAAACACACCGACGAAGAAAACGATTCGACGAGAAAAAAACGAGAGGAAAGGGAAACGTATATTCAAATCGTTATTTTTATCTCGTCGCAATCGGAGAGGGGTCTTGTGTATTCCTTTTCCGGAATAGGCAAGTCTCGCGTATGTCGTATCTAGTGATCGTGCGAGAACTTTGCAATATGAGAGACACCTGCGCTGCATCGCGTATAGACGGTGTCCCAACAGCGCCGGAATATTTCGATCACGGATTTTAGAGGGAAATTGGAATCGATTAGGGTCTGAAACTTTTTAATCAAAGTTTAGATCACATATGTACATACATTCGAATCTTTTATTTACTTATATTTATTTATATGTAGATAAATAATAAATGCTTGAAATTTTTTATCTTTAATAACCAATGTAGATGTGACGATCTTTCTTCCGAGGACTCAGAAACGTCGGGAAGTTCTTGCTTTTATAGTTCGTTATGTTTTATTTTATCATTTTATTGTGCCAAACATAGGCTTACACTTTCTCCAAGAATGGTTTCCGAAGGGTGCGGTTTATGACCGATACTTTGCAAGTCTATTAGGAGATTCCAGAAAAGGTATTTTCCTTTCTTTTCCTTTCTCTTCCATTCTTTCGCTTCCCCTTGTATCGTATAGAGGCAATTGTCTGCATATTGCAGAAGATCAGACGATACGTAAAATTTTAACACAAACTCTTCTAACTCTATATAATATAATTTATTCTCAGATATAAAATATATATCTACATCATACATACACAATACAGATAAGAAACTCTAAATTTTGCACTTAGGTTATTTGATCTTTCGTATTTAAGTATTTTATTTAAAAGGTTAGATTTCGAGACACAAGGCGACTATATGCTATGCTATAATTTTGTAATTAAATTTTATCTCTTATTGTGCTAAAAGAATGCAAAACAAATTTTATATACATTTTTCCTTTTTATTTGAAAAAGTTTGCGTTACATTTTCTTCTTAAGTTATTCCTAAGCATATTTTTTTGAAAGTACATTTTCTTCTTTTTTCCTTGCGTTGTGTAGAGGCGATTATCTGCACAATGCAAAAGATCAGAGGGAATCTTGTAGACTATCTTAGATTATCTGAGATCTCTTGTATCATATTTTATAAATATATTTTAGGTATTTTAATTAAAAGATTAAATTGAGACAAGGTGAGAATTACTTTTGATACAGTTCAAAAATGTAAAAAATTTAGCAATTAAATTCAACGAAGCATTATCATCATAATTTCCAAAATTTATTAATTTCTGATATTATATGATAATCGGAATTATCTAAGAATTGTTTTCAAATTCAAAGAGTCTATTTCATAAGTGGTCTGGCACTCCTTTAGTACTACGTGAAACATGTGTTCCGCCGCGATGCGAGGGAAACCATGTGCGCTATTTTCCCGCAGAGTTTTCCGGCAAACTCGATAAGGTAGTGTTGAAAGGTTCGGAAGTCGATTTTTATTCTTCACTGAGGCATAGGCAAATATTTGCATAAAATATTTACGAGATCAGCCGATATATGCATGCAGCGAATGCGTACGCGCGGGCACGCGTGCGTGTGCATGCGTTCGTCGACGAGATAAATAAATAAAAGCGCCGACGTGCGTGACGCGACGCGACGCACGTCTTTGCGATATTTTTATCAACCTGTAATTCGGTAGGAATGCAATCGGCGTGAATCGGACGCTGCGCGGTGCCTGATAACGCGACGCACGTTTATTTTTAGCAGACGTATTCTGTTGTCATTTCCCATTGTCGCACCGCCGTCGACGAGGAATAACGAGGCTGACGACGAACAACGGGAGCATCGAGCATTCATTCGTTATCGATTCCTTATCGCGCTTAGGATAACATGTACCGAGTTTGCCGGGACTAAAAAAAAAACAGACGGAAAGGATGGAAAAAGAAACTTCGCGAATAACTCGAGATGTAAATGTAACGGAAATGCAAACTTTTTCAAATGAAAAACGCGAAATTTATGATATTTATTTTATACCTTTTTGGCAGAACGGAAGATTAATTGAGGAAAGATACACATTGGATGGAGACAGTATTTGCACGTCTCATTCCGCTGGGTAAAATTTGCGATAAAAAGGAAAATATTGCTAAATCAGGTAGTTGAAATCGGTATTTTTTGCTGACCAAGCGATTATTTTTCTGATGTTCTACGTTCTGATTTTTAACGTGTAAAATTATTGCGTCAGAGAAACGAAAACGCGCAAATTACGTTACAATAATTTCAATACTTTATACAGTAATTATTACAGTTCCACTTGTTACATGCGTATAGAGCAAGCAATTGTCCAGAAAGCGTCTCGCGTAACGAGATCGCACGAAAGAAAGGTGGAACGAAATGCGCGTAACGAAATCCAGGCCTAAGCCGACGCGGAAGTGGAAATCATAGAAAACGGAGTTAACGCGCTCCGAAGGATATCGCGGCTTGCTCCCGAGGTTGCTTTCCTCGTCGGAGGGACAGCTGGGGGGTGGTGGTGGCGGTGGTGGTGGCTGTCGCCCGCGTAGGAGTGGCAAGAGGAAGGGGAAGCGGTCGCGCGCGCACGCGTCAGTCTCCGATGCTCCGACTACCCCGTTCCGTTCAGTCTTGCGCGGCCCTTCACGTGTGTCGTGTCGCTCCCTCCGTTCGGATCAGCGTCAGACCTTACGTCAGACCTTACGTTTCCCGCCCGCGCTCGCCCGCCCGTCCGCCCCTCACCCCTTCGGTCCAGCCAGCGATTTTTCGCCCGGCGACCGTGCACTCGTTCTCCATTCCGGCGGAGCGGAGGGAGCGTTTCGCACCGTGTTTCGATCGCGCGAATCACGTGCGCGAGTGTGTGCACGTCACACGCGGAGAGACTGAAAGTGAAGCGAGCGAATCGCGTGCTCCCTGGACCACGTGGCACGGCCGGTGCGCGTCCCCGAAAATTTCCCGCGCGCTCCCCGGCGCGACGGCTTTGCAGAGCCCTCGGTGCGAGACGGTACGTGTGGTGTGCAATTGCGCAAACATTTTATACACGGTGCCGCGGCGTTGGATGACCTAGAGCTCAAGTCCTCTCGCGAGACATCTAAAGGGATCTTCGTATGTCAGTTGTGGTAGCGTGTCGCGTAAAGCTATAGTTCCACGAGTCTTTAAGAATATTCAATCAAATCTGAACGTCGCGAACTCGTGTCGAAAATCACACGGTGCTAAACAGTCATCCATCAAACCCGCTTCTGTCTGAAGTTCGTACCGTCATTAAAGTGATCGCGCAGTGATTGATTGTAGCCGGTGAAGATAAGATTCTCGGAACGCCGCGTGGGTGATAAGATCAGTGAGTGTGCGCGCGCGCGTGTATCTAAGCGAATAAAAAAAAATACGCAGTGTGATCAGGAGAGAAAAGAACACGTTTCTTTACGTGAAGGGATTCTCGTCGTCCGTGCTCTCCGTGCTCTCCTCGCGCGGATTCTCTCCTTCCCCGCGTCTGTCTGTGGTCCCTCTCTCTTTCTCTCCTTCGGCCGCGAGGCCCGACGAGTGCAAGCCCTCTACTACTGCGCCGCGGGCCGCGCTCGCCGCTCGCGTCGTACCTGTGCCTGCCTCGCTCGCCCGTCCTGCAGCCCCTGCCGACTCGTGCCGCCATCCGCCGCCACCCCCGCGAGAGGCCGTCGCGGGATCGATATTTACGAGGTAAGATGGCTCGTCGCTACGTCTCCCTACGCGACTTTCGGCCACGCCGCGCCGGTATGAGCGTCATGTTCAGACTCAAAATCCTC